>LQNK01001838.1:10297-122511 GCA_001586405.1 Phoebis sennae | reverse complement strand
AATAAGGTATCGTTGGATAGGTCTTTAAAAATGAAATTGAGGTTTCTAAATGCGTTTTTTGCTAAATTAAATATTTTTTGAGATATATGCTTCTAAAGTCGTGAAAATGTCATACCACGTAACAAAGTGAGATTTTGGTTGACTTGCGGTCATGTCTTTTTATACTCTTTACATATAGATACGGTAAAAACACTCAATTAATTCTCAAAAACCTTCACAAAATATATACCTCTTCGCCCGCGGCTTCGCTCGCGTGTGCTACAACTTTCTGTATTTTGAAGAGCCGCGCGCACTTTTGGTGAAACCTATTTCCATAGAAAATTATAAAAAGCACTATAGACATGCGCATATAATTATGAGCGGTCCTGCGACTGTCATTTTTCTAAACTTTTGTCGTGCGCCTCTAAAAATACAGAAATTAGTAGCCCACACGTGCGAAGCCGCGGGCGAAAAGCTAGTTCAAAATAAATGTGGTCCTGAAATTGTTTTTGACCGTCTATCATATTATGTAAGAACATTGTTCAAAATCGTAAATCTATAGAAGGCGTGCAACAAATTTTTGCCAGAGATTATTGAAACCACTTGAAAATAAATTAGCAAGGGTTGGTAGACAATATATTTAAAGGAATTTGAGTAGACATGGGAATGAGAAAACGTCGTGAGGGTTTGAGTTATGGGTTAATATGGAAAAAATGAGTTATGCTCGTAATACATTGCAATTTGTAGGTGGTTTGAGCTTTTATCGCTGCAGAGAATTAATGGCTTACTGAAAGCGTACTGCCACAGTCACTTAATTAACATTTAATATTAATTATACTCATTTTTATTCAGTGTTTGAAATATTTCAACGTCATACTTATAAAAGTACCGCATTTCTATCAAGTAATTATTCTTGATTGGCTTATTTGTCTAAATTATGTATCTGTAATATATTCTATATAAATTACTAGCTGTTCCTCACGGCTTTGCTCCCGTAGCAAAATATCATACAGCCTATGTTACTCGTGGATCATGTAGCTTTCGAATGGTGAAAAAATTTTAAAACACTTCAGTAGTTTTTGTTTCTATTCATTACAAAAAAAAAACAAAGTTTTCCGCTTTATAATATTAGGGTCGAAAAAGAAAACACTGGTGTTTTTATGTGTATGTTTGTAAACTACTGAACCGAATTCAAAAATGTTTTCAACATTAGAACTCTTAAATTTTCACTAGAATTTTATTTATATTTAGTAAATGGCCTTTTAAGTGGTATTTGCGGTGGGTCAATTAATCTAGATTCTAGCCGGATAACTGTCGTCTCGGGAAAAATTCGCTTTTAGTGGTTAAGCTGAGCTGTAAACCTAGATCGTTAAACATTTAGTGCATAGAGCATTACTAGAGATACTAAAACTTTAAATTGTTATTCATTCCAATTCTTTCCTTTCGAGTATAATTAAGTTACTTTCTCTATATAGTTCTATAAAAAATTCTATGATTTGCAATGAGGTTACATAGTGGTTTATTATAATGATAAAAAATGCTATTTATAAGGCTCTCATTATTTCAAAAAAATATGCCAGTTCGGGTAACAATCTTTATAAAGTAGGTGCGGTTCATTTAGAGATGAAATATTTGGCAATTAATTACATTTCTGAGGTTTTGTTTAAATTGAGCTTTGCCGACTCCTACGCGCTTCGTAAAATTAATTAAGTATAATTTAATTTTTAAAGACATAATTAATTGTAAATATTGTTACTACTGATTAATATGTAAAGTCACTAAATAATAATTATTTTAATTTACGGGAATGAACATTCTTTTATCTACCTTCTATAAGACATACCTACCTACATGTATCTTATAAATGGTATTCATGTGTATTGTGTAAATAGCGAAGTACAGGTATATATACCTACTCAGATAAATGTAATGAATATTTCAATTTGCGTCATTATGTGTATTTTTGAATGAATTGTGGAAGATGGAAATCGGACCACAGGACTGGCTGGTTAGGCCCCAAGGATGGTTATTTGTAAGTGGTATATATGCTTAGCGGCGAAAACATTTCAACATCGCGATTTAGGAACGGTGACGGCACTAATAAACATCATTAAATTAACACAACAAAGATGCAAACAAGGATGTTAATTATCGGTGAAATGTTATTGTGATAATGATTGTCTTCCAATCTAACGCATCCGTGTTGACTGCTGAATCAGGCTTGTCGATTTATTTATTGAATTTAGGGGTCCCAAAAATTACAAATTAAACTGAAATTCCAAAAAATCCCCTTTGAGCTGAGGACGAACTACCTAACAACACAAACGTATGAGCAAAAAACATAATAGAAACAAGACTAACCAATATGCTTGCTCTCATTAAACGCCTCAGGTATCTTCCTCGTCAGCACCGCGTACACGGTGCACACGAGGATCAGCACGATGGGGTAGAAGAAGGCGATCATGTAGGACGCGTCCACGTACGAGTCGCAGACTAACATGTTGTCCTCGCGCGTGGGGTAGTGGTACATCGCGCGCGCCGGCGCCACTATCATCCACACGACCACTATCAGCACCTGTGGTTAAATATATTAAAGACTGGAAATAAATTAGTTTCTTTATTTTGTTATTAGAATTAAAGAAAAAAAGAAATTATTGCACACAGACATAGATAGGAGAGACATACATGAAAAAAGTGCAAGTAGGCAGTCTTATCGCTTAAGGAGCGATCGATATCTTCCAGGCAACCTTTGGATATAGGAAGAGTTAATTAATGAAAAGAATATAAGATTGAATTTAATTGGATTTTCAGTTTGCCTACGCTGAGTGGGCGGCCGTTTTGCATCACATCACTACATAGTATAAAACAAAGTCGCTTTTTCTGTCATGTGTCATGTTGTATGTCCCTATGAACGCTCAAATCTTTAAAACTACGCAACAGATTTTGATGCGGTTTTTTTTAATAGATAGAGTAACTCATGAGGAAGGTTTTTATGTATAATATCATCCATTAAACCCGTGCGAAGCCGGGGCGGGTCGCTAGTACTATACAAAACATATACCGGCAAAATGTTTTGTGTGTTGTAAATAAACGTTTTGTATTTCTTTCTTTCTTTCTATCTATTTATATTTACCTTTTTCTCTTGCAGAGTTATTTCTGTTAAGAAAAAGTGTTCTCCTGTGAACTGTGACGACAGGTTAGAATATATTATGTGTCGCCAGTTTCCTCGTATATTCTATCTATATATAAAATTTCATCAAAATCCGTAATTGACACACAAACACCCAGACATCTAAACATCCAAATTTTCACATGTATAATATTATTGTAGTAGGATAAAAATAAATGCATGCAGTATGAGCTGAGTGGCCTTTGACTCTGTACCATTGCACAGGCGTGACTCGTGATGTTTGTGTTAAAATTAATTTACGTTTAAGTTTTAGTTTGTGCATATTGGTAGAGTAGTATTCTTTTTGTCTTTGTGACTTGGAAGCAAGTTTCTTCCAAACATTGATTAAACATTTAAAATTATATTTCAGTATTAGTTTAATTAGTTTAATATATATATTTAAAGACAAGAAAATATTATAACATTTATTTAAAGAATCTATATTTCTCTGATTCTACCACGTGATCACAGAATATAACGTGACGAGAGAATCTTATGCCAATAACTAACCGCCCCGAGCCACTAACTTTGCAGCAAAACTAATTCAAAGATATAACAGCTTCCACGGTCTCGTTAAAAACAGAGTTTATTGTGCCCTCGGAACTAGACTTGTGATTAACGTAAATAGTTTGGGATTGCTGAAACTCAATATAAGCATCACATTTCGAGCTTCTCGTTAAATTGGAAAGTTTAATCAAATTGCGTCCGAATTTTAATTGTTAGACCCTTATCTAAGAACTAATTTGTTATAATAATTGTTCTAGGTAATTTAATTTGGCTAGTAATTTAATGAAAGGTTTTTTCGACTAATACTTTTATTAGTACTTCCACGCGCCTTCCCCTTGTAGTATTATGTTATTAGCATATACTAGTGTCTATGAAACGCAGAGAAGATGCAGCATTTTAATGGTGAAAGAATTATTGAAATTGGTCCAGTATTTTATATGAGAACATTATAAACATTCGTGTAAAACACATATATTTTCAAACCAATTTTAAAAAATTTTTCACCATTTGAAAGCTACATTATTCACGAGTAATATAGGCTAATTTTATAGGCTATATATAAAATTATGCTACGGGAGAAAACCGGGCAAATCACCTGGTAAAAAAATAAAGGGTCGTTCATTCTTTGATGTATCGTTATCTTAACGCTCTCATAAAGAAAGAAGGAGCCTATAGAGCCCATGCAATGATTCCCGCTGAGTCATTAGTAATTTATAAATAGCGGTTTTAAGCCCCGCCCTTTGCACCGGCTAAACAAAGCAAGATTAATTGGTTAACCCCAGATTGATGAGAAAACGATTACAGACCGAGCTGAGTACCGCGATACTTCGCTTAGCTTATTTCGTTTTATTTTTATTCAATTGCTTTTAAGCGCTTAAACAACCCTTCTCTTAAATTATTTACATTTTGTAAGCGAAGAGCTTTGTTGAAGAGACTAGTCGAAACATTTCCACGTCTAGAAATGGATCATATTTTATATGGGGACAATGAATAATATGTCCATCCCAAATTAATTAGTAATAAATATCACCAATAATTTTATATTAATTAATTTTAAGTGAAACGTTTGTGTGATCTATAAATAATTGTAATCTGTGAACACGTTACACGCCGCAATGTTGGAAATTGGCGCCAAACCAAACGCTGTCAACAGTGATTTACTGATTTGCTTACTAAGTATTTTGTAACTGACTAACTAATGTTCCAAATAATATCTCTATTGCTTAACATTTTGATTTGTGGTTTAATATCTGCTCTAAAGGTAGCTAATGACATATTGTCTTGTTGGTTCTGTTAACACTTAATATGAAGTTATATAGTTTTAACACAGAAGTATTTCCCTCGGGATCAGAAGATCCAAGAATTCAGAATCGAAAGTAACTTATGTGTTATTGTGGATTCTTACAAAGTTTGATAAAAATCGTTTAAGTAGTTTTTGTGTGATAGTTTGTGAGGTAAACTTGCGAGAAAGTTTTGCGTATATATAAATAGTTTGAATATGAGTGATTTCCTTTATATATTTTTTTCTTTTACCGTTATTGATTGAACCAAAATAAAATACGCAATACGTTTCCCCGCTCCTTATTTACTAGACATTATACAGACATTTTTTACGATCAAAGGAAAAGAGCAAAATCAAAACTAAACGTTTCCACTTTGACATTACCAGTAATAGCCAGTTTTCTATTGAATTCTATATTGTGAAGGACGGCTTATTCTTGTTAAAGCGGAATATTACAATACTTATGATACTTTTCTTTTTATCGTGGATGTGGAATATCTTTCAATCGTTAAGTTAAAGGATTATTTGATTTATGAGATAATTGATGATGAGGAACTATATTACCTTTTCTCGGCGATTTTTTGTAAAAGATTTTATTGCATAGCTTCTAATTGCCTAATTGGGATTCAGGCATGACTCAATTTTAACGCAAATAAATAATTTAGGATATTTAATCCTTAAAAATCCTATACATAATACATAATATGCCACCTGTTGATAAAGGACGTTATGATGGTTTAGAAAAATATCATATACAGTAAAAGTCCTTTTGTTTTCGAGGAATTCCTTTCGGAATCACAATGAAACAGGCAAGTTTTGTACTCCACACCCTGTTTACCAACCCTATCACATAGTCTAGCTACCGTCCTATCTGTATACGAAATGTCATCCGTTTAGTAGTTGCGGCGTAACTGACACACAAACATACAAGAAAGATTTTTCGTTGGTTGAAAGGTGTAAGTAGTTCGGGTCAAGGCTATCCTTTATTCCTCAAGTCTCAACAAAAATGAGCATCACAGTGTTGAGTTAATTTAAAATGTAGGGCTTTGTAGCAGACACATCATTATACAGAGTTATTTGAATATGGGTTTAATTTCAGTAAGGTCAAGCCTAATTACCTGCGCTTTGAATTTCGCGAGAATTTCGTGCCTTTTCACGACTAGCCTGGACTTATTAATGTGATGTTTGAATTCTAACTTCAGGAGAAACTGTGATATGGTTTGTCTGTAGTGTAGCATTATTTTTTCTAATGTTTACCCGTTTTTTTTTCATAATTACCATTTTTACATTTAGTAATTTTTTAATATGACCACATGTATAAATTGCCGTTTGCACTTTGTTATGTGGTCATATTACGAATAGTGAAATATTGATTTTTTTAAATTTTTATTTACAGTTGGCAACAATAAAAACTGGTCGCAACTTGATTGTTTAATTTACCATCCGAAATATACAAAAAGTAACGACTAAGCTTCGCCAGTTATGGAACGTCAAGTCAGGACGTGACCAATATTATCTACTCTTTACGCCACACTCTATATATCAATCCACATAATCCAGCTACCATTCTATCTGTATACGATGATGCCATGATATTTCATGGGCCGCTTGGCAGAGGTATTCCTGGCGTTGAAGATATCTGAAGCAGCTGGTGCTAATGATGCAGGCTGTCACAACCTTCATAGACTCCAGGTGCTCGCGTTGAAGATGTTTGCAGCAGGTTGTGCTGATGCTGCAGTGTCACCGACCTGTATGGACACCAGGGCTGCGCAGATCGCGAGCTGGGAGCTCGGCGAGATGAGGATGGGTCGCTTGGCTGAGTGCTTGCTGGCGTTGAAGATGCGCGAGATGCGGTTGGTCTTCGTCAGCAGCGCCGCGTACACCACCGTGAAGCAGAAGCCGGTTCCGAAACTGAAAGGGATAATTTATCTTGTCGCTTTATTAAAAAGAAAAGCTTTTTATTAGTTACGCTAACGAGGCCCTAATGAAATGCTGAATCTGTGGTTCACACGGCGTATTGCCGACTCTCATAACTTCAATTAGTATTACGTTATTTTAATGCTTCGTTACAATTCATTTTGTTTTATATTCATTCTCATTTTGGGCCTGCATCAGGCAGGTCCCCCATTCTTATGTACCGGTTGCATCAAGCAACACCAAGTTGTAAATTTGGATAAATTTCTTTATAATAAATCATTTAAAAGTATTTGTTGTTTTGGAGCCCCTCGGCTGTGTTGAATATAATTTACTTATGTCTATTGTTTTTGTACCAAATAGGTAAGAAATAAATTTAAATTATTAGGTTTATCCGTTCAAAATTCTCGGGTTATTCCCGTCAGGAAAGTGCACGGTTCTTTGGAAGGTTTACGTGGAGATAGATGTAACACGCAAAGACCCTTTAGAGATTTTTAATGTGCTATGGGACACAAGCCGCAAACTGCCCATGATAGCACTACAAAGGTACAGTCCTGGGCCATCCACGGTCAGCGTAGGACTATTACAAGTTATTGAAAAAAAATAATCGGGCTATGAAGGGGGTGTTTGGTAGACTAGAATCTGTGACTATGGAGGATTGTGGTGTCTGCATTTCAATTTTAAATAAGGATAACTTGTATCAAAAATATTAGATATAAAATATCTTTGACAAATAATTCACATATCACGTGCCGCGGTGGATAAGAACATTCCCTATTTACTAAGAACTACGAGTCGTAAATCAAATTGAATCGGTCACCTCAGAATTTCTTTTTCATCTGATGACGAATCACTTTAAAGGATTCCTCATTTTCATAACAATCTAGCTTTATCAACTAATAACGCCTCAGAATTGAAAGAAAAATCTTATTAAGTATATAATGTACAAACATTATATATTATTCGTCGTAATTCAATTACAATTAAAGCAAAAATGACCTTTATAAGTTTACGTATCAAGAATAGCTCAAGTCTGTTGTTGTTACTTACATTCGACTCACAATTCTTCACTTTAAATACAAATTGAAACCAAAACGACCCTCAAAACATACAAAAAGGTCTCAGACTTGTCTTTTATAGAAGACAATTTTAAGCCTTTGCAAAACATAATGGAGACTAAAGCTATATTAGCCCTCTTCATTCAACTCTAACCTTGTCATTAAATTGTATTATGTTAGACTCGCAGTGGAGTATAATAACTATTCATTCATTCACTATTCGTATAAAGGCTCACTTGAATGTAGAGAATTGTAAAGACTATTCATGGTCGAGAAAAAAAATGTTAGTTATTTTATGCATTGGTTTCATGTTCCAATTGGTGCTCTCGGAAAAGTTAGGAAAATATGAAGTAAGTTTCAAACTCACAAGGTAAAAATTGAGGATGTATGTGCGTTTTAGAATTTTTTTAATTGACCTCTGGGTCGATCATGATTCTTCACTAGCGTTCTACTCTTTCAATGCATTGTGTCGAGGTCGTTACTCTGACGGAATTACTTTGATGAAGTAGTATATAAGAAAGTTTAGTTTTTTTTTCATTTAATAGAGATGTGAGATTTCTGTGTTTCTTGAGTTTTTAGTTTTGTGGTTATTATTTTTTCACTTGTGTGTTTATGTCTATTAATTAGCTGTGCATATAAACAGTTGTTTCCACAGAATTTGATCAAAATCCTTTTTTAGTAGATGCATACGTCATAACATCTACCTGCATATCAAATTCCATCCCGATCCGTCCAGCGGTTTGGGCTGTGTGTTGATTGATCACTATGTCAGTCAGTGAGTCACCTTTGATATGTCTATGTTGGTATGTTTATGTGTCTGTGAATGCATGTTAGTACGTTTGTACTCACCGCTGTATGGAGCACAGCAGGTCGGTGGGGCGGAAGACCAGCGCGAAGGTGACGAGGTAGCACATGAGGATGCCGGCGAGCAGCACGTAGCTGAGCTCCCGCCCGCTGGCGCGCACCACCGGCGTGCCGCTGTGCCGCACCCACACGCCGCAAACGAAGCTATATAGAAGAAATTAATCTACATTTGTTTTAGACAAGGATGGTACAAGAAACGCGTTAACAGCGATAGTTCTTATTTAAAGACAAGAACCGCGTTAAGAGCCTTGAAATAGGATGAAATTCTTGCATATAAGACAATCTTTACGGTGAAATTAGTGCCTAAATGGCATTTTCGTAGTATGTATACGGCAAAGGATTAGCCGGCTAATCTTAAGTTATGTTTACACCTTTAAACGATAACGTATTTATCACATACAAAACATAAATTTATATTTTGTACATCTCGCTACCATTTAACTCTACACAGCGCACTCATAGATATCTTATGTTACGTTATGGGTACTCATAACATATTGTACTATGCTATTTATGATACACTTAGATTGCTAATCTGTTTGCACATATAGATATTTTTAGACTAGAAAATCTAGAACATATATTATTAACATAACATAGAACATACATTGCTTTCGATTTTTTCCGATTTTTTTAGAATGATTATAGTTTCAGTACGTAAGTAGTTTAGATGCCTTTTTGAAACTAAAATACAGCGATCAAATTCTCCACATCATACACATAATCGCATAGGAGTATCGATTACGGTAATGCAGAATCGCTAAATCGCGTGTTTTATATTGCATGTGCTTGAAGTCATTATTTATGGAAAACCTTTGGGTACTAATAAGAGTCAACGGATACGGATATTGACTAGTAAGATTAACGGGCATTTCCAATAATGTATCAATGATATGACAAAAGATAGACAAAAGTCATAGCAAATGTATCCATCGTTAGGATATTGAAATCAAAGTAAGTGCAAATAGATAGATTTGTCTGACTTTAGTAAGCAAAACAAATGATAGATAGAATATTGAAGACAGCCGTAAGTGGACTAGAGGATGGATTTGCTCCCTTGTTTTACTTACTAGAGCAGCTTAGCTTATCTATTTGCACTTCCTTTGATTTCAATACGCTGTCGACGGATAGAATTTGTTAGGACTTTTGACAATCAAATGTTATTTAATCTGAGCTTACAATCTATCCATAATCTTTGATACATTGAAAACGGCCGTTAGAGAACCAATAAGATTTTATTACATAAGACATCACTTACACTTAAAGCTTTAACATAAAAATAATGTTCTTATTTCTGCTACAAAATATGGCGATTCTTTTGTTATTTTATTGGCTTTTGAGAGCATAATATCCACAAAAGTGAGTGTAAGAGGTCGTATACAGTACATTATCGCGTTATAAAGACAAATGGGGAAGATGGGCTATATCACTAAATCTAGTTTCTTCTCACTAATCCAGATCACATTACAAAGAAATATAATAAATAACCATTCCTGTAATTTATGTCTGTCTGAAATGCCAAAATATAAAATAAATAAATAAATATTCAGGGACATTTAACACTACGCCATCTAGTCCCAAACTAAGCAAAGCTTGTACTATGGAAACTAGATAACTGACAGACATACACAAATATACTTTTTTTTGTAAATACATACATATATATATAAAAAAGTATATATGTATGCATAGAAACACCCAAACAGTAGAAAATTACAATGTTCATCACATCATCATTTTCTACTCGTGGGGATCGAACCCACATCCTCTGGCGCAATAGACCATTGCCACATCCACTGCGCCAATCGGGTCGTCAGTCGAGTATTGATAGAAAAGCTTGTTTTATATTACTGAATATGATAGTTGTGATTAAAATATTTTGAAATATTATGTATCGAACGACCAACAATCTTTATACAGGAGGTTATACTATTGGCAATTCATATCACCGAATAAACATGCATAACATATATAGATGCAGGCTTACTATCAAATGACGTGTAAGTCAAATTAAAAATTCATGATCTCTTTAGCGGCCGTTTTCAATAATGTATCAAAGATCATGGATAGATTGTTATTTCAGATTATATGAGGTTTGATAGACACATCACACAAGTCATAGCAAAGGCTATCCGTCGATAGGATATTAAATCAAAGTAAGTGGAAATAGATGGATTTGTCTAACTTTAGTCAGCAAAACAAGGGATAGATAGAATATTAAAACGGCCTTAGATCAGTACTTCAATATACGTAAACTTTACAGCCAAAGCTTTTAAAAATCTTGAAGCGTAGTCGACTGAAACAAAAGTGCCTCTTGGCAGTGAAACCTTTGGAACTATAAATTCCTTTGTATATTTGTAAAAATTACGGTTGACGGTCGATAATTGACCCTTTGCGTTGATCTCAAAGGTTGACGCGTTTCAGTACCCGGTCTATCAGATATTATTGACAAGTATTATTATTCCGGACTGAGATTTAAGCCGACTTCAATTAAAACGAAAGATGTAAGTATGTCAATGTTAGTAATTGTAAACCCTTAAAATCCTATGACTCAATTTGTAAATATTTTAGCAAATTTAATTCAAGCTAATAATTTTAAATTTTGAAATTGTTGATTCTGAGCCGTTTGCGTCTATATATTTAATTATTATGCTCTTGTATAGTCTTGTGTGGTACTTATTGTTTGTTTTATCCTTGGTTACCTAGATTGTCCAATATCAATTAAGAATTAGAAAAGCTTGAAACTTATTTCTTTCACACACTTTTCTTTAAGCACAGTCACAGTCAAAGGAACATAAGTTATTCACCGATATTCTGTGAGAACACTTGACATAGGCAAAATCCGTCAGTGACAAAACTGCCATTAACGAAAAGAAGGAGAAAAGGAAGTTAAATACCGTGTCTCAAAATAACATTATCAATTACTAGCTGCGCCCCAAGGCTTCGCTCCCGAGGGAATAACGGGATGATAAGCCTATAGCCTTCCTCGATAAATGGGCTATCTAACACTAAAAAAATTTTTCGAATCGGTCAGTAGTTTCTGACATTAGCGCGTTCAAATAAACAAAGTATTCAGCTTTATAATATAAGTATAGATAAATTCAAAGCTATCTTATTATAGTTTCAAAAATGGGAAATCATTCAAGACCCAAGCAAAAGTGCCTCTTGGCAACAGGAAACCTCTGAAACTATAAATTCCTTTGTATATTTCTAAAAGCGACGATTGACGATCGATAATTGACCCTTTGCGGGGTTGATCTCAAAGGTTGACGTGTTTCAACATCCGGTCTATAGGCTTTCGTTGACAACCATTGTTTTTCCGGACTGAGATTTATAACTATACAAAGGTACTAGTGTATTTTGAATGTACGTTTTTGTTAAATATTGATATATAAGAGTTTTGTATTGAATTTATACTTGGAATAATAATTTTGATAAAAAGAATGTGATATCATTTAGGAAACCTAATGGAATTATTATCTGAGATTGAGAAAGAATCAATTGTCAAGATGGTGGATAAATAAATTGGAAATTATTCTTTTATTAAATTCTCATTATAAATTAACAAAGTTTGTCGAATTTGAAGTAAGAAGCTTTCTTTCCTTGGCTTGATTACGTACTTATGTAAAGTTGTTATAGCGAGATAAAATTCAGTATCAAACAACTTATAATTTCTTTTTTTTGTTAAATTAATAATCGTTTGATACTTCGGCGAAAGCTTAAAAACTTGAAACAGAAATATCTTACGATTACGATAATGTTGATGTCGATGTTAATTATCTCAGTATAAAAACAAGAACACATGCAATTAATGGATTAAATGTAAAAATAAACTCGCCAGAGCTTCGGAATATTTAATAAAAATCTTTCGCATCGGTTTTAGAAATAACAAGCTAGTACTTTTTATTTGAGTTCAAATGGAACCCGCATACCAATTTGCGTCGGAACTTTATTGTTACTACGCAAAAATAAAATTCCTACGGTTCTATTCACTTTTGGATCCGTATATTGTACTTTTTGTGCTTTCTTCACGCGCGAATGAAATTTACGAATCGGGGTTTTTATTAATCGAATTCAGGTGATTCGATATGAATATGGAGGTTTTGGTAAAATGGAGAATAGTTTTTGAGACAACGCCTCGCTGGTGTTATCGCTGTCGTGCGATTTTATTGGAAGCTCTGAATATGATTTTGTTTTTGGCACGCTGTTTTGTTAGCGGGGAATATGAAAGTGGAAAAATGAGCAACAATAGGTAGGACCTCAAAGGAAACGTTGTGTAGGAGAATATTTAAAGTTTCAGTCAAATATTTTTGATGAAAAGCCATGTTTTGGAATTTTATTAGTGTGTTTGTGGTGAGAAAAATCAGATTTGATGTACTTATTGCATAATATGAATTGGAAAGAAGGCTGTTGTTTTAAGGAATAATGAACTGAATAAAAGTTATTATGAATGCTAAAGAAAGAAATGTATTATGAGTTGTTTAATAGAGGAACATACTTCAACTTTTAGGGAGTTAGTTCTTTTTTGTTTCAGTGCTAAGCTGTTTAATTTACTAGCAATTTCTTTTTGACCAAATTTCGGCCACGGCGGCCAATTTCTACAGAGACCAGCCAACTTCGAGGGAGATATAGTGAACTAGTGTGTTTGCAACACAGGTCCACTCTGTATTCCTTCACTCTCATGATCCGATGGGACGGCAGACCTACTGGTAACTTTTGTTTGTGTATTGCTATGGCTACACTTAATAGCGAATATTCACTACGTCGCGATAATCGAGACCGTCGCAATAATTTATTTCTCTGGAATTATGAAAAAGGTAAACGCGTTGTATCACATGGCGGCTAATAATTATTTACTGCATCTTTATAACTTGAAAAAAAAGAAAAAAAAATCAGTTTCTTAGAACTGGTTCAGATTCGTCATTTTGTATGAATTTTAATGTCCCCTCGTCACTCTAAGACATGATTAACAAATCCATTGAAACACTTTCAAACCGCGTTCCCGCCGTCATATAAGCCGTGCGATATGTAGCCAACCGCACGAACTTTGTCGCGACAAAACCCTTTGAAGTGCGGCAGTCTACTGACATCGAAGCGTAGGGCATTGCTAAGATGATTCGCGATAGGACGAAAGCTTTGGCTACACATGTCAAGACAGCGCAAATCTAGTCCCGACATGTTTTTCGTGTGTGTGTGCGTGTGTGTGTGTGTGTGTGCGCACTCACGCGGTCAGCAGTATCCCGGCGGAGGAGAAGGACATGGCGCCGATGGCCCACGCGGAGTCGGGCCGCAGGTAGGCCTCGGGGATGGCGCGGCAGGCCGTGCGCGACGCGTCCGGCAGCGTGCCGCGCGGGCACACCATGCACGCCGTCTCCACGAACGGCGACCGGATCTGCAATGTTACGCCGGGGTAGAATACGTGTTGATCCCATTTCTACCCCTGCAAATAACGACCAGTGTGGTGACGGGTTAGAATACGTGTTTCATACGGTGAGCGGAGACCCGGGGTTCTGGATTCCTACACTTTTCCCATCCTTCCTGGTCCATCTCTCAATTTCCCATCATTAATCAGAGGATAAGGAGCCTTATCCCCTTCCTCCTCTTTGCTAATTTATTGTCATCAAAAGGCAAAAGTCAATGACTGTTGTTTGAATGCACAAGCCGAAATAGTCTTAAAATCTCAAACACATGTTTCTTATATATCGAAGGCATTCACTAAGGAAGCGTTTTAAAATTCAACGCCGAAAGGGGTGAAATCTATGTATTTATAGGTATATACGGGAAAAGATTTACTGAAGCATAGAGGCTAATTTTGTAATCCTATTTACAGGTAAAAGATTGACTGAAGCAAATAGGCACATTTTGTAATCCAAGTGTACAGAAAATTCGACTTGAATGTAACTGTAACCGAGCGTACCTCATACTGCGTGCAGTTGAAGCAGTGCCAGCAGCAGCTCTCGCCCTCCACGTACTGCTTGGCCTGCCCCAGCTCGCACTCCGCGCTGCACACCGACTCCGGCGGCTTCCTCTCCCCCCATTTGAACTGGATGTCTAAACACAACATATTTATGTATATATATGAATTTCATCTGTGTGGTGACGCTTAAGAAAACATATGTCGCCACCCCATTTCTAATCGTGGGTGTCGTAGAGGCGACAAAGGATAATTCTGCTGCATAAAATCTTCAGCAATAAAAAAGTGGGAGCCGAGCATTGCACGATTGAGCTAAGCTCCCACTGGAGGCCTGTATTCCCACCCCATCCCTCTCCCACCCTGTTCTACTCCACTCCGAATTTCTCACCATTAATCTTCTCCCTATCCCCTCCCCTTCCTTCGAGGCGGCAAGCAAGGCATCTGTGACAGTTTGCTGTTGTGGATGTTCATGGGCTGCGGTCAGTGACTTAATCACTATCAGGTGAACCGCATGCTCCGCTTGCCCGATAGCACAAAAAAAATGGAGCAAGCGGCTACCGCAGCCCATGGACAAAGGCAGTAACTGGTATTAAAGGTGTATTGCCGGCTTAAGAAAAGAGTCCTCCTCTTTATGGACAGGACATAATTAAAGAAGGAAAAAAAGGAGAAGAATGGGAATTCAAGCCTCTGATAAATTCTGTTTCCTATTTGTTAAAAGTGGCGTCGAAAAACCAACACACAAATTAACATTACAACTTTTTATATAAATACTATAAAACCAAACAGAATATAAATCGTTTTAAGATATTATCTGTAATAATATTTAAAACCATTTACAATTGTCAAGTCACAATTCATAATACATTCTATAGTGAAGTTGGTATTAAAGCCAATTCGAATTTACGATTCATAAGTATTTTAAATTTTTATTATGTACTTTTCTTTTTCATGTTGAAAAATGCACAACTTAACTAGGCTTAACATTACTGCGACTTAAGTAGGTTAAAATATTATAAAAGTTTTATTTGCGAAATGAAATGGCACTGAATGTTAAAAAGGTAAACTTATGAATGTGTCGTGGCCTTGGCGGGAAGAAAGCTCGTGATTCTTTAAGACAATGCGAGAATGCCTGCAGCCAGATACGAAATGCAGATTATTTTTAGTTTAGAGTTTCAATTTAATGAAGAATGTACAGAAATAGTTGTTTATTTCTGACAGAAGATATTTGATACAGTTTGTTACCAGTATATTCTTGTCAAAATCAACTTTCTGAACCGATAGCATTTTAATATTTGCTATTGATAAGAACTTTGTTCGCAATGCTTAATGTCAACTTTTGTGTACTTTAAGAAGTCACACGAAACATAAATGTGTTAAACGATTCAATTCATAAGCACGACACGGAAAGAGAATTTTCTGAAATCTGTTAGAAATGTCCTAGTTTGTAGACACGACGATTTAATTTTCCAAACATTGTAAGGTAAAATTACTTCGCTCTCGACTCAACGAGACTTGACTACTCTTTGTGAACGCCCGTTCACATTACTACGATGCGACAGGTAAGTAAAAACTATGAAATAACTTGACGTTTATATCGTTGCAAGATGGTCAGATTCTGTTTATAAAGTGCTCCTTTCATGATGACATTTTCTGTTCAGCGTACAAGGTAAGTAAATTTTATACAACGTAACTTTAATTGTTGTAGTTCTTTATTCGCAAATAAATAGGTACCAAGTAATTTTAGTAAGAGCTTTTATTAAATACTCTGAATTGTGTTTAATAAACATAAAAGAGTTGACATGATAATTCATGATGTTTAATCTACCAAAAAGATAGCCTGGGACAGACTCTGTATTTATTCCCAACATTTTCATTGAAAAACCAAAAAAGAAGGTTCGGTAATGTCGCGATCGGTACGACATAATAAAATCGTGCCGTTGTCGGTGATTAAGATTGCATTTACTGCTTTATGCCTGTCGACTATTTGCTTAATAAAACTGCTATGGCAACTTTTAGTGCAAGATATTAATGTTAACATTAAACGGTGTCGTAAAATTATATTTTATGAGCTAGGCATGAACTGTTTTCTAGCTATGTACAGTATTAAACAAATAATTTATAAGCTTTACGAAAATAAGGCAAAGAATGAATTTATATTTTCATCTCAATATTTAGAAATTCAATTTAGTTAAGTTAATAAGGAATTCATTAATTAAGGGAACAGGCGGAAAGAAAATTCCAATTCAAGTATCGAAACACAATTTATTAATTAAAAAGAATTATGGAGATTAAAATGACTGCTATTTGCTGAGGGATATATTGATATTTTATAATTACCCTCAGATTTGTTGAATTCCGAGATAAATCGGATGATGGAAAGTAAAAATTCACAATTAAGGGTTTTGACTGAAACTCAATTGGGTAAAGCTGGATCGTGACTTGAAAACCGTTTGCGCGCGAAATCCAACTTTAAAATTAGAATTTTGAGCTGTCAGCTGTGCCGTCACGTATTTTATGACTCTTCAGAAAGGGATTCGTTACCAAATTAATTATTAGTTAGTATTGATAGTGGAGTGGAGGGGAAAAAGCGAGGCCTTTGCGCAGCACTGGAACACACATGGCTTAAAATAACAAAATAAAATAATTGATACTTATACAGTCAAACGGCAACATGCATTTAATTTTTGAATGAAAATAGCAACCTAATAAGGTAAGGAATATAGTTTCGACAAGTCCATCAGTTTGATTGTAAAATATTGAAATAATTACTTCTTTTACACTAATTCAACTATCTATTTGTAAATTTAATTTTATTTAGTCAAATAGTGTAAAAAGAAAAATTCAGTATTAAACAATGCACTTCTATCAAGTGACAATACATCTCATCAAATATATTGTCTAATTGTCTTTTTCTTACAGAGATACTTGCATTTAGTGCGAATATTGTACCGAGCTGGTCCTCCACTATAGGATCTGAGGGTGGTCACAAGACCTGCACTCACCGTCGATGTCCAGCTGCAGCTCTCCGTCGAGGTACTGGCCCACCTTCACCCAGTGGAATACTTGCTTGAAGTGTAATATGTTGTACCGAGCTGGTCCTCCACTATAGGATCTGAGAGTGGTCACACATCTGCACTCATCGTCGATGTCCAGCTGCAGCTCTCCGTCGAGGTACTGGCCCACCTTCACCCAGTGGAACACCCCGCGGCTCACTTGCTTGAAGTGCAATATGTTGTACCGAGCTGGTCCTCCACTATAGGATCTGAGGGTGGTCCCAAGATCTGCACTCACCGTCGATGTCCAGCTGCAGCTCTCCGTCGAGGTACTGGCCCACCTTCACCCAGTGGAACACCCCTCGGCTCACTTGCTTGAAGTGCAATATGTTGTACCGAGCTGGTCCGTCACCATTGGCGTCGAAGTGGAATTCGTCACCGCTTAGACCTGAGAATCATAGTTTTAAGATGTTACAAAAATTGGTTCTTCACATCGACTGAAGACATTGTCACCCGTTAGCGATAATTGGGAAATCAAACCGAATTTTAAAAGTTTGTTATTTAAACATAAATTAAGAGATATTTGAAATGCTTCAGTTTTTAAAAGTTAACAATGAAGGAAACTATAATCAATCAATGAAACATATATTAAGAAAGAAAGAAGCTGTTCGAATCCCGGGTGAGGACAAAAGAAATGGTATTGGGATTTCTCCGACAAATAAATCTCAGTACGAGCCCTGAGTCTGGAAGTTGGCGGTGTTGGCACACCCCCGTGCCTCGGAGAGCACGTAAAGCCGTCGGTCCTGCGCCTGATTTCTCGCCGACGGTGTCGGTCTGCCTGCTGAGGGTTATGAGAGTAAGGGAAAAGAGAGTGCACTTGTGTTCGTGCATACACTATAGCATCTCCTGCGCAGCAGTCTAGTCTCTGTCGAGATTGGCCGTCATGGCCGAAATCGGTCAGGGGAGCTATTATTAAGCCCCATTAGTCATCTAGATACAGTCTTCGTTCATGCACATACCAGTAAAGTTAACCCTCCTCAAGTAGCGCAGAAGCTCCGCGCCGCTGGCGGGCCGCATGGCATCACACAGGCCGTACTTGCCGCCGCAAACCGTGGCATGCATATCCCTGAAACATAAGTATAGGAATTCATAATGCAAACAGATAAATGATTTACTTTTAAGAAGCGCGGAGGTTGTTTTATTGAAATTCAATTTGAACGTTGGATGACAATTTTGGGTCGTCATAAAGGCATAGTGATGTCGGAGCTAAAAAAGAGTCATAAAAGTCCTTACAGAACTGTAATACCCATTTAATTTGTCTGCTTATTTAGCGAATAATTTCAATACGTATTGTTTTCTTAAATATAATTCATACTCCTGACTTTAGAGTATAATTGAGCCCGAAAGCCTTTATCTTGAGCACCACCTTAATTCCTTCGTAGTAGGCATAATTATATAATTTATTGAGGTGCCCAGGTGGACTAAACAGTCCACTGTAATTAATCATCATAAATTACCGCTTACTGGGCTATTTGAAAATGTTATTTACCTGTTAATAAAGAGATTTATGGAAAAATTAAAGCATTCTCTTATTCTTATTTAAGTCAATATTATTCTTTTGACAAAGACCGTGAAGAAACTACTATATATCAATAAGATGACCTTTAAAAAATAAAATTTCCAAAAAGATAACCTGGGTTCATTACCGTTCCCTAATACTGAGTCGTCGAGTTTGTGTATAAAATTTGTAACAGAATTCTTTTAAAAATTAACACATTATGTATTCAGAGAAGACCTAACAAACTAAATATCCTCACAGATTGTTTCCGATCCTACGCCGAAAATACCTTTCCGAAGATGAGTAAGTGACTCCATAAATTCGAGGCACGTTTTATAAATCATTTATAAAGCTCACAGAGGTAATTAACAACAGAGTAGATAAAAGCTTTTTAATACTTCATTTAACTTTGAACCCTACCCTTCGGAGATTATAATGGTTATTAGTATTGCCTACTTTTACTTCGAGCTGGCTTCGTTTGGCTTAAAAAGGGATAGTTGAGCAAATTGTCCTTGATATTCTGAATTTTTTAGTCTAGTTCAGTAAAAAGTAGCCTCCTTTTTATTAGATACTTTACAAGTCTGAAAATAACGCCATTTGCTTCGAATTTAGATGAAAAAGTTAAAATTGGAATTTGAAAGGGAATAATCATGTAAATTGTATTAAAACGATATGACACATAAAATTAGAGTCCTCTTTCTGATAATCAAATGTTTTATTTTTGTAACTTCATTATCTCGTCACAGAAAAAATTTCAAGAAAAATATAAAAATCTTGCGCTTTGAGAAGTGTGCGATGCGCAAATGGAAATTCCTTTTGACCATTTTTTTGAGAGTTGACGATTTTCATTTTTTGATCTTGGAAAATGGAAATTTTTAATCATCTCCCAATAATAAAGCATGTATGCAATAATTAGGAGCTTGTATTAAAGGAAAATATATATTCCCGGCTTACAGAATTTCCGCATTCTCAAGTTAAATATGAAAGAGTATACTGTGCAAAACAAATATTCATTTAATTTATTTTAAAATAGCGGGCGGTTCGGAATGCTCATGTTTGGTTTTCGCGATTCATCTCGGCTGCTTTATTTAATATTGAAGGCATATGAGAATTCGAAAGCGAGTGAACTATTGGCAATATTTGCTTGGTTTGTTTTAATTTGAGTTTATTTTCTTGGTTGCCTGTTAGACTGATTGGATAACGCTTTTTATATGTTTTTGGTTGTACAAGTTGCAAACAAATATTTTACACATAATTTATTGGCTTGTTTGTATTAAAATTTCAGAAGAATTTTAGAGAATTGATTAGAAATTTTGTTGTATTTCAACAACCAATTTCTAGAAATATTTCACTATGTTTCAAGATAGTCGAAGATGAAAGAATTGTACTGCATGAAATTATTATTCTGAATCTGACTATACTGAAAAATTTACACGGGCACAAAATTAAGCATGAATATGTACAATGATGAAAGTACAAATGATGAGTGAAGTAATCATTTGTTTAGTACCACATAGCAAACTGTTTCAACTACGATAACAAATGCACTTTAATACTAATCCATAACGTACTCTCGAAGCAGCAGTACCTACTCTTATAATTCTTTAAATCTATCATCCCCGTGTAACTGGGCTGACGTCCTCGATGTTCTTGTGCCTTTCAAACGCTCGAAAACGAGGTTGAGCGATCCTTTCAGAGTTTCAATTGACGCGGATCTGTGTGCAGTCAAAGCTTATAGTAGTTATAGCAGAGGCTGAAGATTGGTTCCAATGGAAAAAGCCTTGTCGATTTTGTTTGAGAGATTTCTTTTTATGAACCAGATCTATGGATCGGGTTAGTGTATTTTGTGTAGGCCCTTATTTAAATGGGTAATTTAATTGACAACTAGCTGTGCCCCGCGGTTTCACCCGCGTATACAGCCCATTCCCGTAGGATTTTCGGGATTTAAAGGATTCTATGTCATTTTCCTGGTCCTAAGCTATCTCCTTAAGAATTTTTTGCCAAATTGGTCCAGCAGATTTCGAGCTATAAGTGTTGTAACAAACTTTGTTGTTGTTTTGTTGTTGTGAAAAACTCGAATATTGAATTCCGAAATGAACAATCATAGGGAAAAATAATCACTTCAAATTCTGCATTAACACAAAATGTGTAAGCATTTGTAATTATTGAAAGCTACAAATTTCAACAACGTAACAAAGACTCAGGAAACCTTTGATATATGATCGCTATCCTGTAAAATAAGCAAGTAGGTATATTTGATTTATACAGGGAGCTCAATATTGTAGTCGGAACACAATAAGGAGATTATGAAGCCAGAGCTAGTGTTAGCATTATTACAAACCAGTGAAATGCATTGTTTGAGCTGACTGTTGATATTATTATGGAAGATATTTATTGGAGTATAGCTGTTATATGTTGATAGCGTATGAATTTATAGCGAAGGTGTGTTTCACAGCCAATATGGACTAGTGAGTTTAAAATTTCCTGGTCACTTTTTTTTTAAAGGTAACAATGTTTTTTTATTAAGCTGTTGTGTTAAGTTCATTTAAACTAGTATACTAGTATTATAAAGAGGAGAGCTTTGATTTTTTGTTTGAATTGAATAAACTCCGAAACTATCGGTCGATCGACTTGATTTTTTTACCATAGAAATCGTACGCTATCGCTGATAAAAATAGGCTATATTATAACATTATACTATCGCGAAGCTACACAGAACAGCTAGTAGTATATAATGAGCTTAGCGCAAAGCGCAAAGATTTGATAGGATCTTAGTCGGTTCGACTCCCCGGTGTGACAATCCAATTTTCAAAATTCTTTGAATGCAGTCTTTTGAAAAAAAATAAGATAATGTTGTCTTTGAGTAAAAATTTCTACATCTAGTATTAAAAGTACATTCCCTTTAAGAAGCATAATAAAATTCCTCCCTGTATATTTATTTATTATTTATTTAATTTTTGTGGAACGATTTCCCAGTAATATGATTTATAAAGCGAGTTCAATTGTTACCGTTTCTATGAAGCGTTGAAACACAATGAGGAGATTATGGAGCTAGAGCTAGTGTTTGAATTATTACATACACATTCGATGCATTGTTTGAGCTGACTGCTGATATTATATAGATTATTCATCATGCTGAAAGCGTATTTGATTACGTTAATTTATGTTTTCAATATTTATTCATTTGCACGAAATAGTAGTATTAGGTACGGATATTATAACAACGTGATGGTATTTGAATAAAGATAACATCGGTTTTTACTAGAGGTAGAAAACGCCACCTTTAAAACTGTTTTTTTTATTATATTTATACATATGATGTTGTATTTATAATATAAAATAATGAATGAAAGCAAACTATTTGAAAATCTTACCAAATTTTTAAATATTTTTTAAAAGAAACTGATGTTTCTCCGAATAAATTTTGCGACAAATTTATTGTATACGCGTTTGCACCTTTCTTAGCTAAAACGTATGGCCTCCAGTTCGGTAATTATGAGCATATTGCCCAGAAGTTGGTGCCAAATACAATTTACCACAAAGCCTGGCGTGAGGCCAGATTAATACTTTTGTAGTGACTAGGAGTGCCTTTACACGAGACGGGAACGATACGATATCGGTGATCGATATGGCAGATAAACGTTACCGTTAAAGATAAATTTTCTATTTTTCATGTAAACATCTATAGATGCAACCTTTCATTAAGCTCAAACTAACACCCGTATTCACAAGGAATTCTTGTGTTGGAAAAGTAATAATACTTTGCGAAGTAAGACATTTCTCAATGACAAGTCTTTCATTAAACAAAATAATAAGGCTTTATTTAAACGCCAAGTCTCTGAATAGATTTATGAGGCTCTGTGCGTTGTGTGAACTCACAGTGAATACGGATATCAGTCTATAAAATAATATTAAAGTGGAGTTTCTTTGTCCAAGCGATATGAATCATCCTTGAGTATGCAGTGAACCGGCAAAACTCGGAAGTTACTTTAAGAGTCACAGAGAAATAAAACATCTCATTGAAGTTGTTTTTCTTTTTGTATATTTTACATTATTTAACATCTAAAACTAAGTTCTTTCTTATATTTAAATGCAGCAATAAAATCGTTTCTTTCTCAAATGTAACTTTATATTCTGGCCAGGGGGCCTCATTTGTGTAGGGATTCACAAATGCGAATCCGATCGGAAAGTATCGAAAATCAGAACAATATTCCTAGAAATTTCAACGGAAACCTCTTCGTTCCGACCCGAATCGGATTTGTGAAACAGTACCCTGTAAAACAAATCTAGTTCACAGTCAATATCGTCATCGTGTCGTTATCGTGTCGGCAGTAAAACAACAGCGACGCGTGAATATTATTATTTAACATGTTCGCTGAAACATGATGGCTTCTGGGTTTTTTGTTTGCAAAATTTTTGAATATATGACACAAGTTCAAACTAGTTACGCTGAGTTGTTGCTTTGGTTGTAAAAATGTTATTTATTATTTTGTTTGTGAAATTTTTAACTTATGTCATTTTTGTAATGCAATATATGCAATTTCACATGTACAAAATTGTATATCACCTTTAAATATACATCCGTTAACTTATATCCTAAGGATTGGATCCACATAGACATGGACATATTGATTTTTTAGTATTTCGCAAAATTAAGAAATCGTTATATAGGTTTTTGGATATTATGAACAAATTTTATGTAATGTAAGATGTTCTATGATTTACGAAAATCTTTTATTCATTTTAGTGGATACATCATCTATTGCGCCGATCCCACAAGTAGAAAATTATAATGTGATGAATATTGTTATTTTATATTGTCTGAATATTTATGTATCTATAGTATATATGTGTTTAAAAAAAGTATGTTTATCAGTTTACTAGTTTCCATAGTACAAGCTTTGTTTAGTTTGCGACTAGACGGCGTTGCGTTAAATGTCCAGGAATATTTATTTATTTATTTTACCTCTAGAAATGATCTAAAATTAAATTCTGTTTAAATTCCCTCTTGCGCGGACTGTAGCGATCAAATTTCCTATCAATTAATATCATTGTGTTTTGAAACGAAATAAAACATTCACAATTGGAGTAAGCCGCTTCCATCTTTCGACCCATTTGTCTTCTTTAAGCCTTTGTTGAAATGTTTTCCTGGTTCGAGGTATTTTAACAACTATCTGAAATCAACTGATATCTGTTATTTAAACGAGATTTGGGTCGTTGACGTAAATCCTTGGGTTACGGAATATACCTACAAATTACATACAGTGGGCAATGGTAATCCATACATTCAGGCATATTTTTTTTCAAAAACAAATATAGTATTGGATACAATTTGACGCTTGTGCAATCCATCTCCTATGTGCCCGCCCATAAGTTTTATAGAGGAAAAGAAAAATTTAGTTCCAAAAATGTAACTTTTTCCTAAATTGGGCATAAAACTATTAAAAATTTTATTAAATTCCCTCTTTAGGTTAAGGCAGAAAATCAGTGTTGGGGTTGCATGACCACAACTTATGTTGAGCCAAACCTTTTTCTAAGAACATAGCACTCCGACTATTTTCCTCATAGTGTTGTAATTTACATTTTATTTCAAAAATTTGTTTATTTTCTTTAATTCGAACTCGATGCCAAAGATTCCCTTATATTATGTAAATGAAAATCAGGTAATATTTTTACCTACTTTGAAGTACTTTTTTCTATTGTTCCATTTGTCTCCTTGTTAAGCTTTTGTGTTTGACAAGTTTTCCTGTTCTGAGGTATTTTTAACAACTGTCTTATTTAGAGGGTTTCGTGAAATCAACTGATATCGTTTATTTGTAAGAAGATTGTTAGGGATTGCTTGTAATCTTAGCGTACGAAATACAATTGTTCAATATAAATTCAACACTTTCTTTACAAAATAAAAACACTTTATTTAGGATAGGATCAGGAATTAAATATTAACAGTGTTGCAAATAAATATTTTTCTTTCTTTTTTTTCTTTCAATTCGTAATTTATAGATACGTTTTGTAACTCTCTGTTAGTAAGTTATTATTGCGTATCCATAATGTTATATTTCCCAGTATTATAATTATTCTCCTTTACTTAACCACCTGGAAGAGATGGCTCTATAGCCATAAGGTCGCCTATTGTGCTTAATTTCTACATTTAAGTTATAATACTTTTATTTCTTATGGATGGTACAATAAAGTATATTTTCATATTTTTTCACGTGTTTAATTATTAGTAAATTAATTTGATACTTCAGAGATTTCTTTCCCAGCCTTTTAATAAAACAAAACGTTTTCTCATATAAAGACGAGAGCATTGTAAAATAACTAAGCCGTCTTATATCGAGTCGTCTAGGAGCACTTAACGGATATATAGGGTGTCCTCATACAGGGGAATTTCTTTATTAGTTCCTATATTGTTTTTAAGGAATTATTTACGAGTGATAGGAGACGTTTTTCTATTGGATCGTGTCTCGGTATGTTATATAATGCTTGTTAATTTTAACGTGAAAAATAGGCTTGACAGGTGTTCAGTAGTGTCTGTATGGATTCCCAGAATATCTTCAAGTCTTAATACATCACGCATTGAGAGATTTCTACATATATTAATCTATATATATATATAAACAAGGGCGGGTTCGTAAAAACACTTATAACTCGAGATCTGCTGGACCAATTCAGCACAAAATTCGTAGGGTGATAGCTTAGGGCCAGGAGAATTACATAGGATATGATGATATAGATTTTAATTATACGCGAGCATAGCTAGAACTGTATAATTTATGGCAAAAATATGCTTAAAATTATTTTTGAACTTATATACTATGAAAAAGGTGTGACATATCATTTCCGTACGTTTAAATTATACTCGTATCACAATAACCGTGACACTCACTGGAACCTTCAGTGATTTTTTTATTAAAAGACCGATTAACTTTTGGCTCAAATGTATGTATTCTTAAAAACCCCTTTAAAATATAGATTAAAAAAAAGTATGTATTCTTATTTCTTATATTATAAATGTAACGTTTAGCCGTCTTGATCACCCTCTATTTGTGATAGTGATGTACTCATCCACGTACAGATCGAAGCACAATTCCTTTAATGCTGCAATGTTATTGGAGACCTAACAAGCTGGGAAAATAACAAGATAAAACATTTTATTTTACTAGTCGTGTAGCTCGTATGTTCCATTCAAGTGGTATCGGAGAAGTTTTATAAAAGATCGGAATTCTTGAATTGTTGGGCACGATTGTATTCTGAAGTTTAGATTTAAGATGGGATATCTTGTTTCTGCCGCCATCCGCCGTAAGCACAGAACACTTGTGTATATCGAAGAAATTATATTTGAATTGCCATATGAATAAAAAATTAGACATGATACCTAATATGTAATTTAATTACAGTTTTGTTCGTTAAATTATATAACAAAAAGCTCCAATAGAGCAACTCTTGGTAATTATTATAAACTAAATAAACGAGTAAAATCACAAAGCTAGAATATGCAATTTTGCATTACAAACAACACAGAGGCAGTCAACTGCAAAACCCGTTTCTTTCGCCTTTGTATAAAACTAATTCGACGCGAACAATAATGAAACAACCATTCAGGTTTCGTTTCACACCTTTCACCGGCTTTCAACAAAGGTACCTTGGTAAAAGCTGTGACTGCCTCGCCTAGTGGTTGCATCTTTGATAACATCTCGGTTCTGGTCCGGAAAATAAAAAATAAATAATATTTTTTAAATATTTTTTGCTGAGCTGAGCTCCGCGGTTTCACCCACGTGTATCTATATGCCGTTTTTCATCCAATTCGGTCTTGTAGTTTCGGAGCCTATTCAATAGAAACAAACAAAAAAAACAAACAAACAAATCTTTCCTCTTTATAATATGGGTATAGACAAAGACGAGTTTGTTACAATACTTATAACTCGAGATTTGCTGGACTAATTGGGCAGAAAATTCGTAGAAAGATAGCATAGGACCAGGAGAAGGACATAGGACTTTTAATCCTAGAAATCACACGGGCTATATACACGGGTAGAACCGTGAGGCACAGCTAGTATATACATATTTTGAAAACCTTTATTATTAACTAGCTTTTCGCCCGTGGCTTCGCCCGCGTGGACTACAAATTTCTGTCCTTTGTGGATTTTCGAAGTAGAGATGGTATGACAATTTTTAAGATTTAGAAACGTATGTTTGTAAAAATATATCTCGTAAAAGGTTTAAGTTCGAAGTATATCCTACATTAAATATAACAAAAGTGTCACTGTTCAGTTTTATATAATTCTAATAATTCTATTTTAATTTTTTTGCAAAATATTGACATTTTGGAAATCTGTCGTGTACTCTCAGAATAAAAGAGTTGATGTTTCCATGGATTTAACACATATTTGCTTATGGACGCAAATGATATCTTCTGCATGTTGGTAAGTCCTTTTTGTAATTAGCCGCCATGATCGTAATCTACTTCTGAGATCAAGAGAAGGCTACATTTATCAATAAAAAGTGCTTTAAATAACACTTAAAATATTAAATTTAATATACCTACGCGCATTGATGATATGTTTTGATGGATCACTTTGAACCCTCATATTTTTTTTATTTGTTAACCGATTTGAATGAAATAAACACTAAAACCTTCGGAGGGCTAGCCGTAATACATAATTGAAAACCGTATTTAAATCGGTTAAGCCGTTTTGAAGTTCATTGCGTACAAACGCCCGACAAACAGACAAACAGACAAACAGACAAAAATTCTAAAAATCATTGTTTTGTGTTTAGAATCATAAATGAAACACGAAAAACTATTTTTTTCTTGAAAATATTAAATGTACAGACACGGCTAGTCTACGATTTTATTATATGTATAGATAAAAACAAATATGCATAGGTAAAAGAAATTCAAAATCATTTCATCCAATAAATCAGTAAGATATTCAAATAAATATGTAAGTCATATAGATCCATTCAAATGTATCGGTCTGGCAGGGCATAGACATGAAACGGATTTAAAATACGCCTGACGTTCAATGGGAGACTTGTCTAAAATAAATCCATTCAAAATAAAGCGATGAACAGGTGTATAATATCGATAAAAGCTTTATTCTTGCTAACACTGCAACTGTCGTCGCATTGAGTGCAGCCGATCGCGTGACAGCGAGTGCATTGAATACGTGACAAGGTCGCCGTGTCACGCTCGCTTCACATTCACTTTTAATGGCGTGTTTATTGCTGCAGAATAAAAGGTTTATTTGCAAAACGTCTATGATGTCAAATACTGAAGTGAAGAATAAAAATTGATTCTATTTAAAGTGACTTGCGTTGATCTTCAACTAAGCTTGCATCTATCGCCTTGAAATAAAACATTTTTGCCTTCTCTACTATTCCAAGTAACGACGAAAAATCAAAATAAAGAACAAAACTTAAAAATGAATCCATTCCTCAATAATATATACAATATCGGTTAAAACTTTATTCTTCCAGCTAACCCTGCAACTATCGCTTGGAGTGCAGCCGATCGCGTGACAGCGAGTGCATTGAATACGTGACAAGGTCGCCGTGTCACGCTCGCTTCACATTCGCTTTTATCGGCGTGTTTATTGCTTCAATATAAACGGTAGACTCAACTTGTCTGATTTATTTTGGTATTGTGAACTTCTCATGTTTAGAGTGTAGTCAATTTATGATAAATGTGTCGACATAGAACCAGCTCAAACACTTTTTACTACTTAGCTTCAGAACGTAATGATTTATAGTAAAAACATTTACTTATTACGGTACTTAAAATTATTTATCTACGCGTGTAATAATTTTACAAGTGATTGTTTCATAATTCATTTATGGATTGATAAAATTACCTACCGGCTAAAAAGTATTCATGTCTGTCTCTATGATTTTAAATAGTTATCATGGTTTCTGCTCACTACTGTTGTATTGTTTATTCGGTATAGGTCGACAGTTTCGGGCCATTTCGAAGTTCCTTCATCAGAATGAAGACTAATTATTAAAAATTATGCGATGGCTCACTTCTCGTTAAACAATTATATCTGCCTCTATGGGTTATAGTTACAAATGTTTCAAAGGTTGAAATTTTAATAACCAAAAAGGAAAATCCTAAAAGGTTTTAAATTGGCAACTAAAATGCAGTTGCACGTACGTGTTCTACGTGACAAAAACGACGCAAAGTGCACGTGACCGCCGCGATTACAATTAGAAGGCCGATCGTGAGTATACTTCGTGATTGTGAGCTTTGCGGATTTGTAATTCGTATATTATATGTAATTCGTATAATTCGTATTCGTTGCTTTATAAGGTAATTAATTTGCCTGAAATGTACTGAATAAATATTAAATTAATTAAAAATGCGAGGACGTTTGTATAAATTATTCACGAGGTAAATAGTAATGCTACTAATTAGAGTTCAAGTATGGTAATTATTCTAAGATTTTTTGCGTTGCGCAAATATTCAAGATCTTTGATTGTTCTACTGTTATAAATGTAAAATTGTTTTATGATTAATTTGATAGATATTATGTTTAATTATGTGTTTTACATTTGATTTAATTTTGAATGTATTCTTATCGATTTAAAATGTACGTATTCTCCACGACTACAAACCTGTTAATTGTATTATGTAAAGAATCCCAAAATACAGGCCTAGCCTAGTTTGGGTCGTAATCCAATTTCTGTGTGTATTATTTTTAAGGTTGAAATGAAAGAATAAATAAATAAATAAAAGCTTATTGACAACTGTCAGTAAAACCAAAAATACTTGAGAATTGACTGCAATTTCGAAGTATTTTACTTCTACCTTACAGAATATAAAATACTCCTCTGGGATATTGCCCAATTTGTCCACGGAATGGAATGAAACTGAGTGGAAGACATTTATAATTTAGAGACGGAACACTTTCGAACATAGCCACTGAGGACACGGCAGACCGGTTTTAATTAAGTATAAGGCAATTTGATATCCTTTTTTAACTTATTAAAGACAACAGAGGTTATGGACATACTTAAACGAGAGATTTGTACAAAAATATTTTTTGTTTTGAACAGGAATTGCTACATATACATAAACGAGGTCTAGACAATAATTCATTGTATATCTAATGTCTTATTGACGTCACGACTCACGACTTATCTACCCTCGCTTTGCTAATAGTCTTTATGACTAGCTGTGATTTGTTGTTAACTAGTTCTATACTTGGCCAGATGTATAGAATCACAGTACATTTCTATTACATTCGACATCATTTTACTAGTTTGAAAAAATATTATACAATATCGGTTAAAACTTTATTCTTATTTCTAATTTGCCTGAAATATGGTTCTCAATAACAATCGTCAAATTTAAACATGATATTTTCAGAAAAATATTCTAGTTTTTTACAGCAATTGCTACATTTTACACATAAACGAGCTCCAGCCAATTTCATTTTCCAATTTTCTAGCCACATGGATTCTAAATTACATAACACTGACGTTATAATGGTGTTTTATTCGTATAACAGTAATCTCAACATTTCAACGGGTAACACAATTTATGGTCGTGTAGTAACCGCGAGCGTGTCACGCGTGCTCCTTCCCGTAGCAATTGTGACGACAACGTCGCGTGATAATGTAATAAATTCATGCATTAGACAGTTATTTTATTTTTTTTTAATAATTACATCTCTTCCTTTTTCTGTGCAACTTCTTCGCTTAAAGGTCTGACAGAAATCTCTCTGAGCGATAAGACCGTCTTTTGTGTGTAATGTTATTATATTTTAGTTTTTAAGTTCTATGTATAATACTTTTACGCACAATAAAGTATTCATTCATTCATTCATAGTTACATATTGTTATTTACAAGACCGGGCGATTCCACTTGGACATCAACTTTCCAAATTGTTTTATTTTCTTTTACTGTGATCTAAATATTTCAACATCTACACTCTACAGGGTGTGACGTAGAGTGAATAATATGACAATTGCAGATAGAGGACGCTATGACGGTTCAGAAAAATATATTTTATGTTAGGTTAAAAGTCTTGGATTTTGAAATATTCGCTCCGGAATATAAATGAAACAGGCAAGTTCGTTCTGTATGTGGCACTAGTAACCATATTCCTTTTTACACCACGTTAGGTTAAGATTAGAGGGTCTGTTATCCCATCTCGTTCCTTTCCCATCCTGTTCTATTTATTCTTCTCATTTTTGTACTCACGATTTTTCTTTATTTATGCTATTTGCTTATGAAATCTTATCCAGATCCTATAAATAATACTCAAGTTATCGTCGGACACAGTTTTATATTTTTACATACATTCCCGTTATCTCGGCTCTTAGACGTCGCTTCTCTCATTCACGGTCAATTAAAATAAACTTACTTTACTAGCTGTGCCTTGCGATTTCAGCCGCATATATTTGCCGTTCCCGAATAGAAAGTCCCAAGTCCTTTCTCAGGTTTCACAAAAGCTAACACAAAAGTTAGCACAAAATTTCACCCAAATCGGTTGAGTGGTTTATGCGTGAAGAAGAAACAAACAAACGGATACATAGATTAACTTATGCATTTGCAATACTTAGTTAAGGATAAGGATCTATTTACATTAAATGTTTCAACGTGTATTTTCATTACATAAGACAGAGTCGCATTCTCTGTCTCTATGTCCCTTTGTATGCTTAAATCTTTAAAACTAACAACGGATTTTGATGCGTTTTTTTAATAGATAGATTCAAGAGGAAGGTTTGTATGTATGATAACATCCATTAAATAGTGGAGAGTCCGCTAAAAAGTAGAATGCTGTTATTTTTGAGGTTACTAATGTGATGTCGTTAATTATCAATTGTTTTCCGCTTTCATTGCAAATACACGCTAAACTCTACGAGATTTATCAAAATAATGTACTAATTTGTCTATACAACTATCACAATTTTTCTGTAGTATATTTATCAGCATTGCACCCGTGCGACGTCGGGGCGGGTCGCTAGTACAGTATAATTTATAGCCCCGTAGTAACGACCGTGACCGCGGACGCGCTTCCGTCCCCAGCAAATGTGCTGACAACTTGTCACGTTATAACATACTAAATAGAACCGTGTGAAATTAACCCTTCATGTGAGGGACATACGCACGATATTTTTAAAATACACCATGTATATGTTTTATCTTATGTAACGATTCAATAACAAAGTTTATGTTCTTCTAGCAATCGCTTCAAAAACGCCTGTTGTTACGTGTGACTCTTTTAGTCCCGCATTTATTGTGACATCTTGTCACGTGATAAAATACAAGATCAAACTATTTAAAAAAAACATGAGAAATAAAGCCCTCTAATGTAAAAAGTGAAAAATATCTTTATTGCACATATAAAAAAGAATGGGAATAAAAACAACAGAAATAAAATAATAGGTGGCCTTATCGCTATCGATATCGTAGAAATGTAATGTCCTTGAAAGGGTTCCTTTACAGGCCCTTATAACAAAAGTATAGACATAATATTGTGAGTGAATGAATGCCCGACTATATAAGGTGTTTCATTTGATTACATATTAAATTAACAAAACCTCGCCGATCCTTTTCATTATTTTTCCGTGTTCAGGAACATGTTCAGAATGTCCCGTAAACAAATGGAACGCTAGCTATGAAACACCTTATATAATCACTATTCGAAGCTGCTTCAAAACTTGGACATCAGTGCCGACACCTTCGTACAGTTTGTAATTGTTTGTATTAATTTTAGGTGTGATTGAATGTAAATGAATTTATAGTTCTGTAGCAATCCTAGCTAGGCATTTTCCGCAGTAATGTACAACTTGTCTGGACATGAAATTCACGGTTAGATTCCATTGTACGAACTTAATCGTGTCGGTTACGCTATAATTAAATTACGTTATAACTTGTAAGCTATTATTTTGTTATAACACAATCCGATTTTAATCATATTACATTACATTTTATTAAGATGAATGCATTGATATTGTTTTTTCGAAAACAATTGATAACTAATAACAATATGTGCAAATATGAATATTTTCATGAAATTAAATGTTTATAAAAATGGTTTTATTTTGATGATCTTCGAAGTTATTGGGGAAGGCAAGATCAAGGTTCTTTTTAATTGTTCATCGCTATACATTATAAAAATGTTCCCTCTCCAAAAACTAAACAATTAATCCTTTATTAAAAAGCAATGCATGCTAAGAAAAAAGTTATAATAAATTGTCACTAACTAAAAAATCGTTAATTTTAGTGGTAGGACACTAAAATTAACGATTATTAAATTGTGTCTGTTATTCAGGCGTTATTTTACGTTAAACTCATTATTTTTGTAAATGGCAACCGAAATGAACCAGTTATGGGGTAGCTTGGCCACGTGTTTTCGCGAAAATAAATTTTAAAATTGGCTCGAACCAGTCGTAGCGATCTTGGCAAACAGAACTAGTCTATAACCATTGTCATGATAGATCGATTTATGGCGAGGGAATATCTGATAACAAAATGTTTCAAATACGACCGTTCGAGTTGTTTCATGCTTAATTGCTGATTTCCATAGAGTATAGAATGTAATAGAATAGAAAATATTTTTATTCATGTATACTTTAAACTTTTTACCAAGCACTTATGAATAGTCATTTTTTTAATTTACCACCGGTTTGAAAAGGCACAGATCGGAATATAGTTTTGTGCCACTCCTTGAAGATAAACCTATGGAATATTTAGATCAATTACTTATAATCAAACAATGATAGAAAAAATACATCACAACGCAAGGTTCGAACATGTGTCCATTCTGCTGAAAAGTTTGAAAATGTGTAGAAGTTTCAAAAAGACAATACTTATTAACGACTATCTGTTCCGCGCGGCTTCTCTCACGTTCATATTTATGTTATATAGCCCTTAATATAGTATATGTCACTCAGTAAAGTTGTAAGTTTAAGAATTTTTGGTTGTGCGGTAAGTGTTTGTGTGAAAATATTACGATACTCTACTAACTCTTTATAATATCTCTAAAGAAAAGGCGCTGTTATGTTATGTGTCTTCGTAGCGTAGTCGTTCCCCGACCGATAGCGGTCATAGTTGCCAATCTCAACAGAGATCAGCCACGCAAGAGATATTATAATGCACAAGTATTTGCGCAAACACAGGTGTACTCTCACTCTCATAGTTCGATGGGACGGCGGACCGACGCGACTGGAGAGAGGTCAGGCGCAGGATCGACGGCTTTACGTGCTCTCCGAAGCACGAAAACATAAATAAAATATAACCACTGTAGCGCTGTTTACACCCGTGCCTTCGTACATACGCTCTATTCTCACCCTACTCTATGATTAATTCCCATACACGTTTGAACTATGGTTTAACGTTTCGGCACAAATTGGGTCACGGGCGCGGAAACCACGGATAGGTGTCAAGTGGTGGGTTATTAATAGGATGATATCACGTTCACTATGCTTGGGCCTATTTATTAACTCCGTTTATCTTGCCATCTCGGCCAAATGAACAATTTCCTTTGAGCTCTTAAACTAGTCATTTATAATGGTGATCCAATTTAGTAAAAAAATGGGCAGCAAAATTAAATATGAAACTTTTTAAACAATACATTATTTATGAAGGAGATTTAGTGAAAAGATTGTGAGGTAAGGGCAGTTAAGAGTTAAATATTTCTGTAGATAAGACAGGTTAATTGACCTAAAAATATGTATTTGCTATTTAAATTATACAGAGAATAGAGTGGCGTATTTTATTGTTGAGGCCAAGATAATGCCCATTTCTTATAAAAATAAAACGATTTATTTTACTTACGGATAATCCTACAAGACATCAAACGGTGATATATTTATTAATTTTGAAACTAACTTTTATTAAACCAACAATCTATACTAATAGTATAAAGAGGAAAGATTTGATTTTTTCGTTTGTTTGTCCGAATTTAAAAGACGTCGAAACTACCAGAAAAATTTAGATGAAATTTTGTAAAAAGATTCTTGGAAATCTTGAAACGGTTGAAACCGTGGAGCTCAGCAAGTTACTAATAATAATATGACTGTACATTTTTACTCCATTATGGAATATTCTTATTAAAAACTAATTATCAATCTAAATGATTCACTTGAAACTGTTGAAACTCGCAAATTGTTTAATTCCCAATTTACTAAATGCCAATTATTTTGGATGATCACATCAACGATTCTCAACAATTTGTCAAACGCCAATCGCTTTCATTTTCGCTCCAGTAGCTTAGAAAATGACCAGCCTGTTTAGTAGCGCTATTGTATAAGTCGAGGTTCGATGTCCGTTTGAAAATTATGAATACGATAATAAATTAATTAATTATTTCCGATAAAGGATTAAATCAGGACTTGGGAACGATTAAAGGTTACAAGAATTCATTAGTGCCATTAGTAATGAAAGAGCCAAAGTATTTTTAAAGAGAAAAAGGTACAGTATAATACCACAAAACGAAATTAAGAGATAAGTACTTAACAACCCAATCTAAAAAAAGAAAGGACGACTCGATTGGGGCAGTGGATATAGTCTAATGTGTCGAAGATTGGTTCAAACCCCATGAGTACGAAATTTTTATGGTGATCTATGATCATTGTAATTTTGAATATGATTATTGCATTTTTTTAGTCTGGTTGTTCATTTATCTATTTTATATATGTATTTACAAAAAAAGTTTGTTTAAGTATGTCTATCAGCTATACAGTTTCCATAGTAGAAGCTTTGCTTAGTTTGGGACTAGATGGCGTGTTAAATGTCCATGAATACTTATTCATATATGTTACACTTCTGCGCCCAAAAACGTCAAAGCTCAGTTCAATGATAGACTATAAAGTCTTGAAGTAATAGAACTTAAATTAAAAGGATTTATTTTAAGGACTGTCAAAACACTGAATTAAATCTTTTCTTTGTAATAGCACAAAAGGTTTATTTTGCAAGCGATTTTCGGAGTAAAATTTAGCAATAAATAACAGATGTTCGGTCTAATCGGGCGTGTCTTTGATGCGTTATGAAATATTCTGGGTTTAGGGTCCGACTTCGAAAGATATAAACCGCCCAAGTGTGGCTTGGATCACGCACAGTTAAAGGTTTACACCTCACAATATATTTTTCATCAGTTTTTCATTACTAACATCTTGATAGCGTGATATTTTGATACTTACATATAATATACTTCTATTTTTTTTACATTGCAAATTTTTTTCCCTTGAATTGAAAAAGTATTTACTTTTAAATTTAAGGCGGCCTTATTGCTCTTTTAAATCTGATACTTAACGATTAAATTTTTTACAAGATTTTTATATATCTATACTAATATTATAAAGAGGAAAGATTTGTTTGTTTTTTTGTATTGGCTCCGAAACTACAGGACCGGTTTTGATGAAATTTTATACAGAGATTTTTTTAAATCGCAGGAATGTGACATAGGATAGTTTTATCCCGAAAATCCTACGGGCTTATTTAAAGTATATCTAAGAACTGAAAATTGTGTGATTGTTTTAAAAATTCAGACTAGTCGAAATAATACAGAACCCTCCTTGCTGGAATCCGGTTCGCACTTGGCCGGTTCGCTTGTTTAATTTTAAAGATCCGAAAGTTAAGAACTTAAGAAATGAAATCAGTGATTCAGCGAAAGAAACCAATAAACTTGAATTATTTCTTGTAAATTTAATCAATCAAAACCAAATAAATGACGATTTTTCGTAAAATGGAGTTTCAGAAGTCCAAACTTTTAAGTGTTATCTTCAACGTAATTTTCGATTTAATAAAAGTTATTTATTCACAAAATTGTATTTTGAACAAATTTCTCGTTATAGTAACGTGAATTCATGAGAAAATTTTATCTGTGACACTTGTATTTAGTTTTAAATTGTTAAAACTTAAAAGCTTAGAGCGAAATGCTCGCAGATTTACGAAGGCTTAATGAAAGTTAAATAATTTGCCATGCTCATAGCGTAATAACTAGATCCTTAAACGAATCTTTATTTACTTAGCATTTCCGAAAAAAGGAGGTTATCAATTCGGAGCGGTTTTTTATTATTGTGTTTGTTTTCATGAAAATTTTAATCTTTTTCAAGGGAGTAGAAGGTGATACACGGACCTTAACCAAGTGCATCGGCTTCTGACGAAGAGATAATAATTTTAAAAAGAATTTTAAGAGAGAAATTTGAAGAGATAAAAAAATTAGTGAGAAGACAGGTGTTTGTATATTTTCATGTTTCCACGTTATTCCTCACCGCAAATGTAGAAGTAGCGTTCCAACTTTTGTGCGTTTAACACTGTGAAAGAACATAAATAAGTATTAATTGGTGAAGAGTTTATTGCTGCACCACCGCTACTCAACATTTGCGCTGAGGAATAATGTGAGACAACGAACATATACAAACAGCTTGCTCAGCGTATTTGTAAATGTGTGCCGCTACAAAAGGTATTTACGATCAGGGCTTTTTGGATGACTGTGAGAGTGGATTGAAGCATTTGAAGTGTTGTTGTGTGAATTACGGTTGTTTTGTAGCGTCTTTGGAATAACACCAGTTGAGGATAGGTTGGAGTCTATACTATACTATATCTATTTGGCTTGGCGTTTGTATTTCATTAGCTAAGCTAAGCAATATATTTAGCAATTTTTAAGGCGCATTATCACAATTACTCGTAGTATTTTATTCAACTTGTAAATTGCAATTGCTGAAATGAAATAAATCCTAAGTAAAAATTGTCAATTTCAATTCTGCCGCATTAATTTCAAATATGAGTGGGATGGGTGGTTTCCATAATAATATTGTGGGGGGTTGTTCGTGACCTCATTAAAAATAAGAAATATTTTTTTTTATAAAAAATGTAACCGGCATTATTTCCTTACATTCACATAAAAGATGAAATAATGGCTTATTATTTTCTTAAATCAGCACGAGAAATCGGTACCTGCATCATCGCCAGTCGTCTATAAATAGCATATCCTATGACACCTTCTTCGAATAGACATTTGAAGAATGTATTTTATACACTTAATTATTTAGCTGGGAGAATTTACATTAAGTTATTTAAATTAATTTTACAATTATTAACATATTCAGTTCGTTCTTTGCTTTGTTCATACTTTATGATATCGGAGAACTAAACAAGGTACTTCTGTTATAGGGTTGCCAACATTTTTTCGCCAAAAAATAGTTTTTAAAAAAAGCCAGAAGAAAATATAGTATACTTCAAACATCGGTATATACAGTACGTCTTCGGTTCAAGCAAAAGTCTCGTGCTAGCGTGGGGTGATAAATTTACGAAACGTCTGCGGGCCAAAATATTGTAAGGCGTTCATAAATTAAAAAAAAATCGAGGGATTATTTGTTAGAATTCGATGTTAAAAATATAGTATTTTTGCGTACTATATTTTTCTTCAACAGTATATAGTACGCTGGCCCGATATATAGTACAATTCTATATATTGTACGGTTGGCAACCCTATTCTGTATGTTTTACGGCCGTTTTCAATAATGTATAAAAGATTATGAATAGATTGTGATCTCAGATTAAATGACATTTGATTGTCAAAAGTCATAACAAACTCACAAAGGCTATCCGTCGACAGCATATTGAAACCAAAGTAACTGCAAATAGATAGATTTGCCTGATATTAGTAAGCAAAACAAGGGATGGATAAAATATTGAAAACAGCCGTAAATATACTTATGTCTACTTAAAATATTTAAAATTTTAAGCAGGATATATTGTCATTTTTAGATTTAATTTTAAAACACGTAGGCAGGTCTAAAAGAGTGGTACTCATTAGTCGTTGATGAAAATTAATTAGAAATTTAGCATTTGGACTTAAATAACCGACACCCACGACTGTCATAAACTGTTTAATTATAGATTAATTTAGCAGTAATAATCAATTAATTTACTAAAATAGAAAGGTAATTTATATAATTTACAAGAAACGAAATATTGGTGTTGATAAAATAACTAGCTGTAAATTCTCAAACCAACTTTTTCGTTTTATTAAATTATTATGTTTCGTAGTTAATCAGTTACCATTAATATTAAGTGTACTGCCTACATGAAAGAGCATAATTAATGTGAATAAAAGAATGAATGATTACATGAAGCTAGCTCAATCTGATATATAATTTAATTTTTCTTGAAACATTTATCAGTTTATTTTATTCCGTTAATTATTGTTCAACTGTATTACTACTAATATTAAAATGTGAATGTTACTTGAATGTTTGTGTGTCAATTACGACTGAATGAAAACTAATGAACGGATTTTGATGGAATTTCGTACATAGATAGGAGTTGGATTAGGTAATTGGAAATACCCCGGAAAATTTTATGAAGCCGCAAACAGATGCTAGTACATATTATAATTAAATACTGAGTATTTAATTATAAGTATATAAGTTCAGCGGGTAACAAAAAACTACAATCTGAATTTAAATGATTAATAACAAGAAATATTGATCCCGTAAAGCTTATCATTCTTACATAGAATACAGCAGATTTTTCCATACAATCAGACCAGAGCTAGTACAAAATAAGGCTTGTACCGACCCAATAAAACCTAAAAGATGAATGGAAATAATGAATAAATTGAGACGAGAATCCCATTTTTCCTCAAAGCAATAAGTAATTGGCCCGAATCTGGCTATCAAGTCATAAATTGGGTTTTGTTATTTAAATCGCGTCCCAGGGGTTTTTCTACGTGATTTAACTTGGAGAGGAGATAAATTCACTATTAAAATGGAGCTAGTGTCGGGATGGGAATATCGGACATCTTTTTATCGCAAGGCAATGAGGGAATGATTTGAATTTTGCGTCCCGGGATGAGCCTACTTCGTAGTTAATTAGTTTCTAACATAGAGTAAGGAAAGGCACAGAATACGCACTCATAAAGTAACGGTAAAAAAGTTTTTAATAGACTGTATTGTTACTTCTAGATGGAAATGCATTTTAAAAATGGGATTAAAGACGTTTTCACACTATTTCCACATTTATAAATAAAATAATAAATTAAAAAACTACCCGATAATGATTTTTCGAGACCGATTGTAAATTAAATACAATCATTATTTTTATTTAATATTATATGCCATAGTTATAAAAGAAAATTTTATATTTTTTAAAATAGTGTACAGTTTAAAAATATTACACGGACTTCCGAACTAGCAGTGTATTTTTAGGTTGTTAAGGCTTCTCCCGTTGATATGATACATGTCCATGTACCTTCTAAACGTATTTAAAGTCTAAGTTTTCAATGTATTCCAGGATGACAGAGGAGGAATGTATAATTACGTCCCAACCTTAGGTCCCGCGATCTGTGAAGGGCGATCGCGATTGACTTTATTCCTGAAACTGAGCTCTCGAGTGTGGAGATTAATTAAGGACTATATCTTTTGAGCTGGATTTTATTATTGGAAACTAGATTTAGGACACACTTCTACAATAAAGGTATCATAGAGGTTATTAAATTTATCGCAGCGGGTAGTTTAGAGTTTATACTGACGTTCGTACCTTCTAAACGTGTTTAAAGTCTAAGGTTTCAATGTATTCCAGGATGACAGAGGAGGAATGTATAATTACGTCCCAACCTTAGGTCCCGCGATCTGTGAAGGGCGATCGCGATTGACTTTATTCCTGAAACTGAGCTCTCGAGTGTGGAGATTAATTAAGGACTATATCTTTTGAGCTGGATTTTGTTATTGGAAACTAGATTTAGCACATTTAGAGGTATTATTGGATTTATGAATCGCATGACGTAATTTGAACTTTATTCATGTTATTGTTTCGTAAATTTACACTAATACTATAAAGAGGAAAATTTTTATTGTTGTGTTGATTAGTTCTTATTGATGTGTTGATTATTATTGAGCCTATTCATTTGAATAGGCTCAAGATCTATCGATTTTAAAAACTCTTTCACTATTCGAAAGTTACAATATCCACGAGTAACATATGCTATAACATTATGCTAAACGGAGCGAAGTCGTGCGGATCATCCAGTAAAAAATATATTCAAAATGTCATAACATATTAATAGTATGCAATTTAATGAATCTACTCTTTCCAATAAAGTAACAAAGTCTGACGTAAAACATCTCATTCCAAAAAACGATACCCATGAAATCTAGCATAAAACGCGAAAAGCACTAACATTCGCTATTTTCCACCTGGGCAATATGCCGCGGCCATTTCTGTAAGCCCTCGTGGATGTATTGAAGAGATGCTTTAAACCGAACTGTAATACCATTCCTGGAACCGTGAAGCGATATCAAAACGCTTTGTTGAACAATATTTCGCCGAATTTTTTGCTGTAAATTGGTGGATGGAATTGAGTGAAAAATATTTAAAAATATTCTACTGAAGTTTAATGCTCCACTTCATGCAATACTTCACTATAACCTACATCTATATTAAGGAATGTAATTACTATTTTTGTAATTTTTTCCAATATATTCATTGTAAAGGCACTACATATGTGATTTTATTTGAATACGGAGTGGAAGAAAGAGGACAAAATGGTTGATCAAATTATATACCAAAAAGTAGTGGGGAAGAAACTTTTATACACCAGATATTAAATTGAAAGAAGACACATACAACTATGAAAACCCCATTCGAATTGGATCTGTAGTTTTCATGAGGATTCACAAAAATACAGATAGACAGAAAAAAAACTTGACCACATTTTTGGATTCTATCGATGTCTCCATCATCCCTCGCTAATTATTTTTTATTACATAATTTACGTTCAATTTGTTCAAAGCTACTTACAACAATGTTTAATTATTTCTTCAACGACGAAATTAGAAATCTAGCTCAAATTATATTATTGGTTGTAGCCTTAATGAAGAATTCATTGCAACATTTTGTCTGAAGTCACAAGATTGGATACACTTTACGCTTATTAAGCCAACGAGAAGCAGTGCAGCGGGTAAGGATGTGAAGGGCCGGTGTCTTTGACGTGGGACGTAATATCCAGGGAACCTAGTCTCTCTGGGTTATTTGATAACGTGCTTCGGGGATCAAAGTGAAGCTGCCTGAATGTAGCGCTCCTTGGTTTGAAGATGAATTAGTAAAGTGAATGTAACTATAATAGGATGATAATAATTTTAATTATTAGATCACATTTTTAGTATTAGGGATTTTTAATTTATTGTGTGTAATTATGAAATAATCGTAATCATAAACCTTACAATTGCATTCACAAATAATTTTTTTTCTTCACTTCTTTGGTAGTAATAAGTAGTAAATATTACACAGCATGAAATTAATTTTATGTATTAGATCGCATTTTTAGTATTAGGGATTTTTATTTTATTTTGTATAATTATGAAATAATCGCAATCATAAACCTTACAATTGCATTCACAAATTATTTTTTTCTTCGTGTTCTGTGTACAATTGGTACAATTTTATGTTACAGCTCGCAAGTGAAGCATGCGGTTAGCCTGATGTTAAATGACTGACCAATCAAAGTGTTGTAGTGCAATCACGCGGGTCTTGATGTTTTTAAAGTGTCTATTTTTCTCACTTATTTAACTTTCAAAAGCTATAAATAACGAAAAAACGTTTAATTCAATTTACATACTACATTATCCATCGGATTATATCAATTTATGAAATATTGCAACCCTACAAAGCGGTTTGATATCGCTTCACAGTCGCAGAACGGTATTACGGCGGTTCAGTTTAAAGCTTCTCTTCAAAGCTAAGGATTTACAAAACTAGGCATTGCACAGGTGAGCGTATTAGTGCTTTAGTACGGGCATTTTAGGCTAGATTTGTGAGATTTCATGTGATTCGACATAGCAGATTTTTATAATTACTATTTTTGTTATTCGGATGTATCGTCTGTTTTCATTGAGTATTCGTATTTTTTAAATTTATTTTAACGGGAATATTAATTGATGGTGCAAAATAGATTCGAAAATATATTCAAATAATATTTTTTATCCATTCATCGTACATGGTGCCTCATCAGTCTTTATTCATTTCAATAACTGAAAAATATATTTTACGATAGAAATATGAATTTTGTTTTGATTGACAGTGCGTTTTGTATGATAGGCTATTGTTTTCGTGTTAAAGGATATTTATTTTGTTGAAAATAAGAGAAGTATCATCGAAAAAGTGAAGGTTTTAAAAATACACAAATTTGTACCCAATTTACCTCACAGCAGGAAAACAACAGATTTAAGGTGAGGCATACATATAAACATAAATTTATAGAGTTTCAAGTGATAGAAGAACCTACAAATACACAAATCTACATAGCAGAATTAGTTCAGAACTGACTAACTTTAGTTCAGGTGTTAACTGGAGTAAAACCGTGCGAAGTCAGTAGTCAAGACAGCTTAAATAAATCTAACGTTTAAAAATACAACAAACATAAGTGAACCAGTAACTTGTAACACCTTGCTGATAGAAGACGCTGAAATAAAAGATTTAATAGAAGCAATAAGTGAGAACTAACCTGATAGCATACGCGAAGGCCATCACAGCATCAGAGACGAACTGCAGCTGCCGCTCGAACTCGGTGTTGTTGGCGGTGAGGCGCTCGAGCCCGGAGCAGCGCCGCGCGAAGCCATTGTACGGCGTGCGGGGGGAGCCGGGGTAGCGGCACTGGAAGTGGTGCTCCCAGAACTCTGAGAAGGGGGAGTTAATTAAGATATAATATAAATGTAAACTAGTACTGACGCTGAGCTGAAGTGATGCACCCAGAATTCTGAGAAGGGGGAGTTAGTTTAATATAAATTTAGACTAGTGCTGCCCTCACAGAATATTAGGAAGTTTTGATTGGAAGTGGTGCTCCCAGAATTCTGAGAAGGGGGAGTTAATTAAGATATATTAAGATATAATATAAATGTAACCTAGTGCTGACCTCACAGAATACTAGGAAGTTTTGATTGGAAGTGGTTCTGCCAGAATTCTGAGAAGGTGTTATTAAGATTTTATTTAACTTTGACCTAGTACTGACCTCACAGAATACTAGGAAGTTTGATTGGAAGTGGTGCTCCCAGAATTCTAAGAAGGGGAGTGAGTTTAATATAAATTTAACCTAGTGCTGCCCTCACAGAATACCAGGAAGTTTTGATTTCGTTATGTTTAATCAAATAGTGGTGTTACCAAAAATTAAATAAATAAATAATATTCCAGGAGATTTAACACTAGGCCATTTATTCCTAAACAAAGCTTATACTATGAAAACTAGATAACTGCTAAACATACTTTTGATGTATGATTTAAATATTCTACCAACGGATAGCCTTTGTTATGTGTTTTGCCTAACGTCATATAATCCTAGATAACAATCCATCCATAATCTTTTACACATTATTGAAGACCGCCCTAAGAGATTCAGATATTACCCATCAAAAACACGTAATAGAATATATTTTTATCAGTATTTAAAATATCCCGAATGAAAAGCGATCCTTAAAACCAATTAATAATTTAACTGAAAGATAACATTTCACTCGTTCCAATTAATTGAGTTTAATTTTACAGAAGATATGATTTAATTATAAAATTCACGAAATACCTCAAAACTTAATGAGATATATTTTATCGTAAATATTTTTAATAAAAACGTTGTAAAAATCGTACCATTGAAATTTTATATCATAAGATAATTTATGTAGTAAACCCACTCTTTCTTATGAATAACAAAGTAAGCCATTATATTCAATTTGATTTTGTTTTCAAAACGGGTTTTCATTAACGTGCGCACCAATTATAGGTATGTTCAAATTGCAACTACAATTAACTAAATATACATTTTTATATACTCACATATTTTATGATAAAGGTATTAACAATTAATTTTCGAAAGTTGTAATTACCAAAATATTAATAAATGACAAACCGCATAGTAATGGAGAAACGCGTAGCGGTAACTGCAGTGAATATGGTGTTTTAGGGGATATTTATTACAACACCAATCGTGTTATATCCTATTAATTTTTATCCCACCAAAATGTAGCACTGTAATGAAACTAGCTAAGCTTCCTATCATTAATCCTCTCCTTATCCCTTCCCCTTCCTCCAAGCCGGCAAGGCATCTGCGACACTCCTATGTTGCAGATTTTCATGGGCTGCCATCAGTCACTTAACATCAAGTGAACCGCATGCCCCGCTTGCCTGCTTTAACATAAAAAAAAACTCACCAACAAACCACGGATTCCTCCTATTATTCTTCATATTCAGCCCCAAGAAGTACTCCGTAAAGCCAAGCACGTCATTGGCCTGCGGTTGGACACTGATGGTGCCCTCCACGGCGCGTTCATTGCCGTCTGACACCAGGGCTCTAGCGCTCCAGCCGTCGGAGCCCACCCAGCTGAAGGAGTGGGTAGCGTTGGCGCGCTCTACGGCACGCATCACGCCGGCCACTTCTTGGTCCGACCCGAAGATTATGGCACCTTTGGAGACGATAAAACACTTTTAATTTGATTTAAAAACTATATAAAAAAATACGAAACGAATGTTCATTAAGGGTACAAAGATAAGTCACGATGTAAATCAGTCAACAGCGGATATCATGTTAGCAATTACTGTTTTTATTGGCCAAGCGAAGCGAGGTCTCAAAGTCGAGATGGCCTGGTGATTGTATGTTTGTATGTTGATATCAAAAATTGTATCTGACGATGACATGAGTATTGTTTTTCCCTTGTTTTTACTAATTAAAATTGAAATTAGCGGGGGATTAGGGAGATAGGTCAAATTGCTGAATGTTTGTCAATTGTGTGTCCAAATCTTGAGCACAATAATGATCTTAATCGGTATGGGGCTAACGAAGACAGGGAAGGGGGTGAAATACGCGATTTTTATGTTAATATAGCGAGTGTGATATGAAATGATAGGTATTGATTTATGCATTAACGCGAGGTCAAGTTCAGAGCGAGCTAGTTATAGAAAGTGTAGAAATAACCCACAAACAGAAGACGAATAAACATTTTAATAGAAAATGTTCAATATTACATCAAGTACTTTTCAACGAGCAAAACAAACACGATTAAAAGATTAAAACATATAAACTAGAACAATTAAACAATGTTGCAATATTTATCATTCCATACATTGGCTTACTGTTGCTTTGCATATCCCAATATTTATTAACATAATATTAATATTTATCAAAGCGGAATGAAATCAGTGTAAGCTGTTGGAATTTGGATTCATTTTCATATAACACTGCATTATTCTGTCGATAACAAATGTATATTTACAAACAAGTTTATAAAATTATATCGTAATATTTAAAAATACGTAATTTCATACGCTTCGCGTTCCTTATTTCTTAGAATATATTCTATAAATTCAGTAGAATAATGTAAAAGTGTAAGCGTAGTGTTTTTATCAATGCAAATTGTGTTAGTTTTTAATAAATTGCCAGGGCTTAAGTGTTGCGGTGATCCCTTACCAAGGTGGTCCGTGATAATATCCTACTAAGATATAGATAAGGGTTCAGAATAATATAATATAGCCTTCTTTTAATTCCGGAGTTGCCACGAATTCACAAGTAAGGCGAATGAAACCGCGGAGCGCGGCTAATAATGCGTAAATCAAGATCTTTTGATACAACACTCGGGTCTGTTTGTATAAAACTTGCCTATTTTACCCCTCACCCTTCCCCCTATCTGACAGATTTTGCTCATCTTTGAATAATAATAATAAATACATAATTTTCTTTTGTCTTTACTATATCCGCCTACGCATCTCCCTCGTTACTTCTAGATCTGGTTTGATTGCCACCTTTGTTCCCTATTTATATCACACCAAGTAAGATGGATTGATGTACTCGTTTGTCATCCAGCTTAATGGAGCTTGTAACAAAAACTAAACATCACGCACCCTTCCGATCGATACAATACTGCCAATTCACCGTGCTTCCAATATTCTTATGTAATCTATCGTGGGCAAGTTATCGTGTTACCGATTTTGATACCATGTGTTCAAAGGTCAGTTTTTTTGGGAGTGATAATTCGTCGTGTAAACTTAGCCTTAATTGTAGCGAACAACGCTCTTCTCCTACTTTTAAAATGTATTATGTATTATTTATTTTATACTAATTATGTGAATTTTTGGCTACAGTTGAACTTGATGGTAAGCGTTAACCTAATGGATGCAAATTCATAAATGTATTATCAAAGATGATGATTCAAAGCTACTAAATTTCTCGTCAATGTTATTATTTAAGATTGTAGATTACGATCTTGTACAAAAAATGTAGACGTTATAAATTTTTTGAGCCAGCATCTCTAATTTCTGTATTTAAGCTGTTTGTGATTGATTACTTAAAGTACCGTTCAGAAAGTTGCGTACCTTTTTGTCGTTATTAAAAAAAGTTTCCTGGAGAGGCAATCCTATTGGGGATATTAACACGTGCTCTCAGACGACGACGTCAAATTATAACTTTAACAAAAGTATAGACGCTAACAAACATGAAACTCAAATCTTTGAATACAACATTTGAGATCCAAGAATCGATTCTACACAAACATTTATTTCATAGAAATCAAATCGCACTAATACATTTATTTATTTTTCATAAATTTATTAATTGTATTTTTTGAAGAGATCCTACGAAATAATCTCCCAATCAAATTTAGCTGAGAAGCGCCTACTCTTAATGCTATTTTGCTAATCTACAAATTTCTAACAGTTAAGAGTTACCCAATCTTGCCTAAGAACGCGGCATTATAACAAAAGAAGTGACGATAGCAAAACCGCGGTCCGCGGATCAGAAAGATTATGGACCATCTATATTTGCAACTCAAAAGGATTTAAAGTTTTAATGCCGCAACTTTTAATGGATCCCTTTGAAAGAGGAAAATTCCCAGACGCTGAATTATAGCTGGTTTGTTGACAATCGGAACTCTTTTGACGTAAACTTGGCTTGACTCTGCATGGAACTTCTTATTATCTTTAATGTATATAACTTTATGCTCGTTCTTTGTGTGGGTGGGGCATGCAAGCAGAGTATAATAGAAATGGGTTTGCACGCTTGAGATGTACAAACAATGAATAATGCTTTATTAAAGCTATGAGAGAACTGGGAGGCCAAATTATTTGAAGTGAGCATGGACGCTGTTAGAAGACTTACTAAATTAAATATAAGAAGAATGAATGGTCAAAGGAAGATTGTCCTTCCATGTTATTTAGTATACTGAATCTACTGTTTTGGAGTAAATATCTTAATTGGCTATTTACAGAATACGATCATTTGAGATTTTTTCATCGTTAGCCTCGTATTGCGATCTATCTAATTTTATTCCACATGAAAGCTTCAGTTACTAGTATTTAAGTGAAGTTATGGAGCAAAGACCTCAACAGGCGACAAAGGATACTGCCAAGGGGCAGATGTATATCACAAGGCAAAAGGTTCTGTGCTAATTTGACTATATTTTTTCATATCTTGATAGGGTATAGAGCATAGTATCTATTGACTGTAACGCCAACGTGGTAACCATTGAATCAATAAGGCGGTGACTAGACTATATTTCACAGTCTCATCTATTGCTCAATGAAAATGGAGGCAAGATCTCACTATTTAAACTTGTTACACATTAAAACTAAAAATTATATTCTGTTTAAAGCGAAGACGAACTGATCGGAACCTTTGACATCGTCTGTGACAAGAAGTTTCTTTAAACTTAAAAATTTGTTCGATAAAGTTATTTCAACCTCTTATATACTTAATACAGTTTGCATCTGGTAACATATCTAAAACTTTTAATAAAATATGATCCAAAAATATTCTTCAGCGGTATTTAATGACGTAAACTTATAAAGCATGTTTTACCTGGCTTTAAATAAGATATTTGATACATTCTTCAAACCCTTTGTGGGTAAGATAAGCACGGGCGGCAGGAAATTCCGTTTTCTTTATAAAATGCTTCGTGGTTTTGTGGTTTTTATTGTAATTTACGAGCACTATTTACGCGTGCTTTGCGGCGATTTATAATAATTCAGATCAGAGGAGTTACTCTTTGTTTACGCTTAGGAGTTTTTCTTTCGCTTATTTATTATTTTTTTTTATAACTTATTTTTGAGTTAGTTTTATTTAATTTATTAAATACAATCTTAGTTTTCGATTTCATATACATGTTTAATGTTCATGTCAAATTTTCTCTATCTTTGGGACTGACATCTTCAAGACACGTCACTTCGTTATCTAGCTAAGATGCCAGTTGCGAATTAAACATAATGATATCGCAATTTATTGTCAAGTTTTAGTTTTAAGGTTTTGATTGTTTGAAATAATAAATTTATTATATTCTCTATTTCCTCTTTTAAAATTATAAACCTACTGCAAATAGGATTCACGAAGATATTGGGAACGCTAATCTTTACACCACCCTGGCTAATCTAAATAAATCCAAAGAACTTCAATTTAAATTTCCAGTACATAAAAATTACCCCACGTAAGCGACAGGCTTTGAATAAATGACGAAGACACATGACTCCGACCGCGGTGTACTTAAATAAGGCACTCAGCTTATATTAGCAACGACTTCATTTGACACATCACAGTAATGACGTGTTATAAATAAGTAATGTATCGGCTGGAATGAGTTATTTATAAGGTTTATGCGCAGAATATATGAAATATTTAAATTAATTCTGTAATAATTGAATCTGTAGACTATTTTTTTGCATATATTGAGATAATAAATTTTTGTTATTTTAATTGTAATTATCTAAATGATCGTCAATTTTAAACAAAAATGTTTAGGTAGGTGGCAGGTAGCTAGAGTGTAGACTACTAACTACTACCACTATAAAAAGGTTTATAAGAAGCGAACTCGCTCTTTTAAATTGTAGAGGATGCTATTATTCCTCCAACCACCTTTAAGAGGTGGTATAAATGCTTAGCGACAAAAATATTTCAACATCGCGATTTAGGAGTTGTGACGTCACGTGACGCCACAAAATCATATTATTGTTAACGCGTAACTTCTGATCCCTTAGCAACCCCGGGATTAAGAGTAACCTTTATGTTATTTTGGTCACAATCGGTTCAGTAGTTTTTGCGTTAATGAGTAACAAACATACATACATCCTCACAAACGTTCGCATTTATAATATTAGTAGGATTACGCCTAAGAATCTTCTCGATTATATCACCTCACCGTAAATAAACCGCGCTATAATGTGTGAAACTTATAAATATTTTTCACATCATTAGTTAAAAAGAGGTTCTAGTGGCGGTAGTGTGAATAATTTGATACCTATGCCACAGGAAGCCTAATGGGCCAAGATAAACACGCTACCCTTATGTGTCCATAATTTGTTCAGTTAAGCTTCGCTATCTAGATTGGGATCCGGAATATTGATAGTAGGGGGTGAAAGAGAACATAATATGTAAGAGTACTCAATCCTCTTAATTTAATCAGTAAATATACAGAGATGGATTTTTGACGTAGGCTTTTAGAGCTAAAACCTAAATTATGCGGAATATCCAAAAATACTGCAAGTAGTTTTAGGACGATCTTGACGAGAATACAAATTACGTCGGATTTTGAAAAATTGGTTTTCTGAGCCATGCCTCGAATCCGGTCGTTTTGAAAAAATAATCATTGAATTATGATTAAAAAGAATAACTTTTCACAAAGTCATGTTATAAGCCAACGTTGAGGAACCACTTTTGCAAATTTATATTTAAAACATCATAATGTCAAGTCGCACCATTCGGAAGTAATTAATAAAATGTACCGGTACATTTATATATATAAAAGAAAGTCGTGTTAGTTACTCCACTTATAACTCAAGAACGGCTGAACCGATTTAGATGAAAATTCGTTCGGCAGAAGGCTTAGGACCAGGAGAATGACAAAGGATACTTTTAATCCCGGAAATCCCAAGGGATCGGGCTATACACGCGGGCGAAACCGCGGGGCAAAGCTAGTAAGAAATATATTATGAAAAAAACTAAAGTCCAGTTTCTATAAAAATAAAACGAATCGTTTGACTTACGGACAGTACAATATCCTACTAGGCGAAAGTCTATAGCGTATCTAAATAAAACTTGGTTCCGATTGGTTGATTATAACCGCTCGTTAATGAAAACTATCCGTATCTATTATAATTTCATCGTTTATAAGAACCGGGCCTTACTCTCTCAACAAACAACCCATACACCTACCAATTAAAAACCCTACAGCAGTAAAAGCGAACTCCAAAAATTCACCCTGTAATACGACTTCATAAAACGGAAGGTTCAGGAGATAAACTTTTAGTCCTTTCTCATCGTAGTTTATACCGTTAACTTCCTGCAGCGTGAGAGCGCCGTGTGGGGGTGACCGAATTCGTTTTGCACACTTGATTTTAAGTTAAATACTTTATTTTCAAGACTAATAAACTGAACATTGCAATATAAAATATATATGGTGTGCATGTGATAAAAACAATTATATCGCATAGCGTGTAGTTCATCTCATGTTGAGTGACTAGCATAGCCCATGACCATCAGCAATAATAAACTATCACAGGTGATTTTTTAATGCTAAGGCAGGCAAGCCGAGCATGCGGTTCATCTGATTTTAAGTGACTGACCGCAGCCCATGAACATATCTACAACAGCGTCGTACAAAAGTTTCCCAGATGCCTTACCGGCTTGAAGGTAGGGGAGGGGATAGGTAGAGGATTTAAGCTTAAAGGAAGTCTTTCCGTAAGGGGGAAAAGACTTAAAGAAGGAAAAACTAGAGAGGAATATGACAGGAAAGCCGTTAATTGGGATGGGAATGCAGACTTTCAGTACTCCAGTCACCGTACGAAACGCAGTATAATACTTCTTCACACCAATTTCCTGTGGGAGGGTGGTACTTCCCGCGAACTTGACCCAATTTGTGTTAAAATGATCGATCTTACTCTTACAAACATTACCAACAACAAAACGCGTTTGTCTGCCAATTCCAACCTCAAGAAGGCAACGTTTATCGACTCACTGCGTCGAGAGGTTCAAAGGAGCTATGAGGCAGCCAAGCCCGCTGATAAGCTAAATCGATCCAAACGTGTTCAAACCGGCGTGCTAAACGGCAATCATTAGTTATTGAGGAGCGAGATTCAATTTGCGGAGCCACTATAGCGAAAAATTGTCTCCAACCCAGCTGGCGATCGGTTGCGATGCTATAATTTATCGCCTAAAGGGTTAACCCTTTTTGCCTAGTTTTGGAAGGTCAATATGATATTGAGATGGATTCGTCTCGTTCAGGGTGTGATTTGGCAAATTGTGTTTACTATTTATAAACTGTTGGAGTGTAGTTTGATTTATTGTTTGAATTTAAGGTTATTTAAACCTTTAGGTTAGAAAATTTTAAATTAAATTTTTACTTATCGTATCTACCATTTAATTAACACTAGCCAGCTTTGGTTCCGTAGTATAATGTTATAAACCTTTTTGACTCAGTGAAGAAGCAATGGTGACAGTATTTTTAAGTCGGTCTAGCAGTTTTTGTGTGAAAGCACTACAACATACATGTTTTGAGGTAGCTTTCGAATGATACACGAATTTTTAAAATCAGTCCAGAGTTTTTGAGCCTGTACATTAATAATAAAGTTTTCCTCTTTATAATATTAGCGTAGATGAAGGAATTGTGGGAGTGTACAAAACAGTTAAATAAAGCATGTCATATCATTGCTTCTACGACAGTCAAGATTTTGTGTGCAACATAGTGTGACACTTTGTAATATAATTACAAAGGGGAGAACTTATCTTGTGAACTTGAACGTGGAGTCAAATCAAATTTTAACAAATGTTTCGACTTGTTTTACATGATCCGTATAATTATATTATAAAGTTAGTTGTGCTTAGCGGTTTAATCCATGTAGCGTTATGCTAGAACCTTCCTCAAGAACCTGCCTATTATAATCCTACTAATGTATTTGTGAGGATTTCACGCAAAAACGACTGATATAATCCTACTAATGTATTCATACAAGTAAGGATCCAAAATACTGACTAGCTGTGCCCCACGGTTTCACGCGCGTACATCTCCTTTATGCGTGGAATTTCCAGAATGAAAACTATCTTGTGTTATCTCGAGCTCCAAATATTTTCTGTACAAATTTCATCCAAATCGGGTCAGTGATTTAAGAGACATACCTAGAGTTACTTTCGCATTTATAATATTAGTAACAAGTAAGATATAACTTAAAGTAAAACAAATATAATTTTCCTGAACGTAAAGATATTAAAGTATTTTCCTCAATCCTCGACAAATATCAATGATATTTGTACAAAAGTGGTCCGGTCGATTTAGTATAAAATTTTGCGACGGTCAAGGGTTAGGCTGAAACTGGCGAGTCGCCAGCTGTTGCCTTTACAATAAAGGTTAACGCACATCAGGATATTTTTCGTAACGTATAGGAAAAAAATATTCGTGGTAATGAAGTAAACACGAATAAAATGTTTTTTGAAAAATGTGAATTACCGAATAATTTTAGTGAGATAAGGCGAGACATTAGGCGTGTAGCCTTATTTCTTCAGAATTGCCCGAAGATTTGTTTCCGGATTATTCAAAATCAAATTCAAATCGATATTGAACAATTGGCTTTTTTGAAAGCTCGTTTGGAACGTCACATACATATTTTACTTTTAATTTACTGCGGATTCGGAAGGAAGTGCTTAGAAGAACCGACAAGTAACTCAAGTAGTTGTGCTTTTCATAATAATTGAGATAAACAATATAATTTATAATATAATAATACCATAATTAACGTGTATAACGGATGACCCAAACAACTTTCCTCATATTGTTAAATTACAATTTTCATCATCGTTTTAGCTCTGTATAATGTGATTCAATTCATCCATATATACACTTCTATAATTAACCTTAGCAAATTATAATAAAACGCAGCTTAAAAGTGAATCATAGAAAACCTAAACTTATACCAGAAGTGGATAGTTTTTGAATATACTCATGTTAATATGCTCCAACCTTTAAGGGGTGGAGAGGATTTCCACACTTATGTGTTTTTGTCGTACTATATTTGACGACAAGCCCATATGGTTTCAATAATAAATTACCTAGAAAATGGTGGAAAAACTTCCATGTTTGTTATCGTGTTACGATTTAACGTGGTTAGCGTTTCATGAATCAGATATATTATTGAATCAAATTAAATCTAATGTATAACATGTATCAAGTAATCCTGAAATATTTTAGAACAGTATATAATTAGTAAAATAATGAATGTTGGAAACATATTCTTATAGTGTGATCACTGAATTTTGATGGCCTGCGGATTGACTTTATTGGTTCTAATTTAAAAAAAGTATCCTGGCTCATACATCTCCGTATTCATGTTATTTCCCTACATATTCAAGATTGAACAGTCCTTCTATTTTTTTATAAAAGTACAGTACTAAAATGTTTACAAATAAAAACAGGCTATAGATTATACAAGCCGCGCCCAGTGATTTCACCCGCTATTAAAACTAGCTATATTTTATCCTGAACCCTTACCTATATGTGTACGAAGTTTAATCATAATCGGCTCAATAGTTTTTTGCGTAAAACAACAACAAACATACATTACATACATATGAATTAGTTCAGCTTCAGCAAACATTTGATATACCAGGCGCACATAGTTTCTATAGAGTTACTCCTGTAATATATCAGATATCCTCACCTCTAGCTCTCGGCTTCGTCAGCAGTTTCTGCACGATTTCGTCGTAGGATCCCTCATCAGCAACTCCGGAGTCCTTGACTAGTTTCTCTTTGACAGCTATGCAGATGCCGTTCCGGGCTAGTAACGCTTCTAGTTCTTCAAATGCCTGCAAAAGAGAATATTTAGTTTAAAATACTGGTAGGTAATGATCTGCTTCCATTATAAATATAACAGAGTTAATTATTTGCTTGATTACGTAATATTTTTAGAGATTATGCCAAAATAATTATATAAAATGTTATTTTGTAAAAGTTAGATTATATAGAACTAGCTAAACTCCGCGGTTTTACCCGCGTATATATCCTCTCGTTCTCGTAGGATTTTCGGGGTAAAAATTATCGTATGTCATTCCTGAGGTTTCAAAGAATCTCTGTACTGAATTTCATCCAAATCGGTCCTGTAGTTTCGGAGCCTATTCCATATTTCCTCTTTATAATATTAGTATAGAGGTATAGACAAATGATAAATATTATTCTACTTTAATAGGAGCAATTTTACATTTAAATATATTTTTTTATTTTAATGTATAAACGCTAACAGTCAATTTTAAAGAACAGATAATTTTAAAATGATTTTAGAAAATACAGCACATTTCAATAAGTTTCGAACTTATAGTTGTATAAGACATTTCCGATTTTCAAAGAAAAACCATAAACAAGCACATAGATTCGTTCTCTTTTTAAATTCAATTCAGAAGACCCGAATAATTCCTTCTAATTTCCTGATAAATGCACCTATAAACTCCCAAGTTTGGGAGTTCTACCTCACACTGACTTATATTGCAGACCTTTCGAAGTATGCCAGAAATACGAACTATTCTGATAATGGCCGCAATAACTTGGGCGGGAGTTTTCGCGACAAATTTTTACCTTTCCTAGTAAATGTGTCCGGAAACTTGTATTTTATGTTGGTACAAGTTCGATATGTTCGAACGACTAATGTACGAGTTAATATCGAGTTTGACATAAAGCTTGTAGCAAGAAATCCCTGTTTAAGTGATAAAGTGTAAGTTTATAGCTAGGTAAGTTAATTTCGTAGAATATGATAACGCAGTTGTCGATTTCTGATTATGGGTATGATGACCTGGGAATATTGTGTGTTACCCCATTGACAGCGGATACATTTTCTATTTTTAATTTAGTCTTTGGTGTAATCATTAAAGATATACATATTTTTATTTATTCTGTAATTTTTTATTCTTTATTGTAAGTATATGAATATAACAATAATAACGATAACAACATAGTTCAATGGGTGGTATTAATATCTATAGAAATCTCTACCAGACAAACTAGAGCACAGGTCGAAAAATAGCAATATTACTAGCATGCATTGTATTTTTTTGTTTTTCTCATTTTTTTTTCATCGTCTGTATTTCACTCTACGTACCTACTTGAGTATGGAATAAACTTTCTTTCTTTCTTTCACTAAACGGTCACCAATAGTAGAAAGAAAAAAAGTTAAAAAAGTAGTCAGAGAATTTTTACCATACTGTATATATACTGATATTAGAAAGAGGTAAGATTTGCTTGTTTGTATTGAATAAGCTCTGAAACAAACGGACTGATTTGGATGAAATTTTGTTCAATGATTCTTTGAAAACTTAGTTAGTTTTTATCCCGAAAATCCTACGGGAACGGGATATGTACGAGGGGGAAACCGCGGAGCTTAGCTAGTGGATTATTTAATTCACGTGAGTCACGTAAGAAGACTGTCAGATTCTATTCGTTATTTATGAGAAGAAAAAACAATGAGAATTGATTGAAATATTTTCAACATAAAGTAAAGAATATTATTTCAACTATATGAGATAATCAAAGTATGATATTACTAATTCTATTATAAGTTTACACACAAAATTAGCAATGATTCTCCACAATTTTGTTGTAAATTCTTAGTACTAACAGCAGTAATATCTTACAGTATAAATAATGACTTACAGATGTAAATTATTTAATTCCTCATAATCTAATTCAGAAACGTGAATAATATTAAGTCTTAAAGTATATTTGTTAACAATTGCACTGAGGTTTAATTTAAATGTTTGCTACGTTTTAGAATAATTTTGACGTTCAATTAAGGATTCGGAACTGGGAATAAGGTTTTAATAATTGTTTGTTAGTGGTTTTGCATTTGCGTTGAATATGAGTTTTTGTTATGATTGAATTTTGTTGTTTTTCATTAAAATCTTTGTTACATTTTAAAGGTATATTGTACTGCTACTGAAAATGTTATGCTGATAGTTCAGTTTAATTGTTACAATACAACTCCATAATTTTTATTGTAAAGAGGAATGCTCATTTAAATTTTAATAAATATTTAAAAGGTATTTTAATACGCTTGTTGGCTTTGCTCCCGTAGCATATCGTTATATAGTGTATAGCCTACCTTGAATATATATATATATAAATGGTAATATATTATAAAAATGGTATTAAGTAGACTAATACAATTTTTCTTTTCAAATTGCCCCTTCATTCCTAAGATTATCTATCAAACAAAGATACAATGCGGCAACTTAATCCATGCTATAGATTTACGGCCGTTTTCAATAATGTATCAAAGACTATGGATAGGTTTTTATCTCAGATCACAGAGAGCAAAGGCTATCCGTCGACAGCATAATATTGAAATCAAAGTGCAAATAGATAGATTTGCCTGACTTTAGTAAGCAAAACAAGGGATAAATAGAATATTGAAAACGTAAGTTGCCTATTATTAACCAAAGTGTGTAACATTATGTGAAGCGTAAGAGGTGAAATCCCTATCGATTGCTCTTTTAACCCGGCACCGCTTTACGGCAAGCAACACTATCTCAAGATTAAATCTTAAGCCTTTAACAGCTTGTCCTGTAACACATGATGCTATTTGTACGAGGGATGTATTTGCCCTTAAATTTGAGACCCTGAAGGGATAAGCTTCCGGACCTCAAGCTTAAGGAAATGTAAGGGTCTTCAGTGGTCGAGGAGTATTTATTATTGAGTGTCTTTTAACCTTTTTAACCTTTTAGGTGAAAGTGGATATTATTGCCTGTAAAAATTGCAATACTGGCTGAGCTCCGCGGTTTCACGTGCGTATAAATCCCGTCCCCGTAGTATTTTCGGGATAAGAGCTATATTATATCATTCCTGGGGTTTCAGAGAATCTCTGTACAAAATTTCAAACAAATATTTCTTCTTCATAGTAGTATAGATGAATTTAATATTTCAGTAAGAAGAGATCAAGGTCAGTTATTTAACGTTTGATAAACGTACCCATTTTAAAACGCGTTAAAACCTACAGCAAAATTTTGAATTATACTAATAGTAAGGTACCGTCGATGACTATTTGTTTTAAAGAAAAATGTTTTTTAGGTGCAATAGATATGACGTATATAAATTCAAATTTATATATTTCATTTGCGGAATCATTGTAAACTTTATTTAAAATATATTTTAAACAGTAAAGATTATTTGTAATATTTCATTTCTTCCTTAAAAGGAAAGCATAAGTAGGATTATTGAGAACGACAAATAGAGAGAGAGCAGGGAATGATTGAAATTGTAAAGATTTAATTCCTTCATTGGAAATTGAATTAAATGTTGAAGATTCCCCGTGCGTTGTGAACACGAACAATATCTGTCGCACAGGTATATAGTTAAGGGGAATGTGAATTAGCAATATTCCTGTGAATTTTAATGAATTCTCGTCCGGAGATGGACTAATTAACTGGGAAAACGGAACATTTCACTGGACAGTTCCTATAAATATCTAGTACGTACAGTCAGAATCATATATATGTGACTATGGGTAGATTAGCAAAAATATTTATTTATTTATTTATTTTATTTATCTATCGTTCCTTACAGCTAAACATACAATAACTATTATATATTTACTAATTACTAAAAGAAAATAATAATATTATATTAATGAATATAAGGATGAGATCAATGACATCTGGCTGACAAACACAGAAAAAATATCTGATATCAATTAGGCGGCAATAATATAATAGATCAGTAAAATTAAACAGGATGATTTTTAGCATAATTAACGGTTTCAATTTCAGTTTATTTCCGTCAAAATCGGCCCCGAACCTCCTTACAGTATTTTTTGATATTCCTTTATAGTTTACGATGTAGCCTTGTAAGCCTATTTAGAAAATTCACCCTGTATAATAAAAAGATCACTTATATGCTTTAACGGGCAATAATGCCGTCAATTGATTAATATATTCAGAATTCATTAGTGAATAGACATTTATTTTCCCAGTAAACTGGGGCCTCTTTTTTCAGTAACGATATGCAGGAAACAGACTAGTTAGTACACACGGGAAATACCACAATTGACCGACAATTCCGAGTCACAAAGCCAATGTTATACAATGCACTATCGGGTGTCAATACTCACTGGCAGACGTTTAGTTCACAAGCTAATCCTACTAATATAAATGTGAAAGGTTGTATGTGTGGATGTTTGCGTATCAATCACGGTGAAACTACTGATTAGATTTAGATTAAATTTCGTATACAGATAGGCTGTTGGCGAGATTATGTGGTAGGATAACTTTAATTGTTTTATAGGTCCAGAATTAAAGGTAAGGTTAGCTGCGGGCAGAAACTTGTTTTATAAGTCTCTAAAGTTCTTTTGCTTTTCAGTGACTCATAGAACGGTGTGCAGAAAATAGACTAGTTAGACGTATACACGGGAAATGGCACAATTGACCGACAACACAATCCCGGGTCACAAAGCGAGTGCTATACAATGCACTATCGGGTGTCAACACTCACTGGCAGACGTTTAGTTCACAAGCTAATCCTAATAATATAAATGTGGAAGTAGGGATGTTTCGAGTGTTTGCATGTCTGGATGTTGTGTCAATCACAATGCCACTGCTAATAGGATTTTAAAATTTCGCATACAGATAGGTCTTTAGCTGAATTAAGTTACCTTTACTTAGGATGGTAGGATACTTTAAATTGATCTATAGGTCACATACATATGTATTTTTTATTTACTACCAGTTCGGAAGGCAGTGTCTACTGAGAAGAACCGGCAAGAAAAAAATGCAGAAAATAGATTAGTTAGAAGTGCGATTGACCGACACAATACAATACGGGGTCCAACACAAAGCGAATGGTATACAATGCACTATCGGATGTCAACACTCGCTTGGAGATGTTTGGTTTGGCATTGATATCCAAAAGTATTCATTCACAAGCTAATTTATACCAAGTGTAATAGAATACTAATAGAATAGAAGACGAATAGTAATAATAGCTACACCATTTCTGTACATTAAATATTTTTTAAATGTCTGTTCTTTTATGTCAAAAATGCCGTGAAAATCACTGGTTTTTGACTATATTTTATATAGCGATAAATCAATAATAGTAAACACATACATACTATAGATAAATTAACACCCAGACAGTAGAAAATTACAATCACTAAGTATGGAGATCGAACCCACAACCTCTGGCACAATAAACTATAACTGTATCCACTGCGCCAATCGGGTCATCTGTTTTAATAGAAGAAGTGTTAATCAATCAAATTCTGTATTTTTTTTACATAAAAAATATATATTTACATACGCGTATGAAGTATTTAAATGATATATCGTAATTAACGTTCCGTAAAGGCTTATATATTTCCACCTACCATTAACAAGCTTTCCTTTGTTTGCACTGCAAGACGAAAAGTCTGAAAATCCAAGTTCCACAAAGCCTCTTTGATGTACCTCATTATTTGAACAAAGACAAACCCTTTGACTTAAACTGGGTTTGCGTTAATAGTAATTTTCCTGTAGTCACTCATTGCTTTGAACAACTTAAACGGAGCCGTTTTAAAGCTCAAAAGTAGCTTTTAAACGCGCTTCTTTTAGAGACAATAATTCTTTTTACATTGAAACTAGCTGTGCCCCGCGGTTTCAACCGGGTATATCTGTTTCCCTGTTCTCGTGGGATTTAGTCGAAATCCTTTCTTAGCGAATGCCTACGTCATAATATCACCTGCATGCCAAATTTCAGCCCGATCAGTCAAGCGATTTGGGCTGTGCGCTGATAGATTACTAAGTCAGTAAGTCACCTTTGACGTTAGTGACGTTGACTTTAGTTAGTCGGTTTATATAATACTAACTGTGTCTTGTGGTTTCAGCCACGTATATCTGTTTTCTCTGTTCTCTAAGATTTGATTCAAATCCTTTCTAAGCGGACGCTTACGTCACGATCAGTTCAGCAGCTTGGGTTGTGCTTGGGGAGATCACTATGTCAGTCCTCTGAGTTTTGAGACCTTTGAGTTTATTTACAGATTACTGTTTTATTATTTGTGTAGATACTGGAATGCATCTCAACATTGAGGAACTCTACAATGTTATGCTATCACTATCATCATAATATAGAGGAAGACAATGAAGTAATATTAAAAAGGTTAACAGAGTATTTGGGCATTAATGTTATTAACAAATCCTGGTTTTGCCATGGTCTTTTGACAATGCGCTCACCGGTAAACCACTAATGACGTAGAGCCGGTGCTTTACAGTGTACAGTTACCGCCAATCTCTTGATACCTGATCGTTAGTGACATTTAATTTCAGCGCTTTAGTGCGAGTAAAAGCTGAACGAATATTACACGATAGAGTAGAACAAAGCTTTTATTAGGCACCTTGAATAAAAGTAAAGCTAGTTTTTTTTATTCATACATTAATAACAAAGACAATCTTAAAATAACGTATTGTTTAAGCCAATAATAAACAATAAATCAATTTTATCATTTGTTATTGTATAAATAAAAATAATAAATTATATATATTAAAAAGGAAGTAAAAAATACGACTTACCTTTATTCCATAACTAGATTCCTCATAAATTATAGACACGTAACTCCATCCCAGTTTTTTCACTATTTCCACCATAGCCCGGACCTGCGAAAGACAAAATTAATTAAACTACATCCGAAGATTCTCGAAGTTTTAAACGTTTATTTTTCTTAATGCTGCGTTAGACGGCATTATTTTGTGCCAGTATTTAAAATAGGAATGTTGATTTACAAACAAAAAAGGTTGTAATTCCTAGCAGGATAAGAGTTTAAAATTATTAATTTTGTAATGATTTAATATTTAACCATAACTTTTTGGTTTTAATATATATTGTCTCTGTTACTCCAAAGAACACACAAAAGACTATGTAAGATAAAATGTAATATACGCGGGGATATTATGTAAAAAATGGCTTATTTTTATATATTTGAAATATTCATAATTTAAAAATTGGTTTTAAAACGAACACGATTCTTGCGTGAAAAAGGCAGGCAAAATCTGAATATTTTTTTTTTGTATCAGGTCGCTAAAATTCCGCGTAGTTTTTGAAAAACCTTTGTTCGGCAAAGCGTCTAATTTTATTTCAGCTGCGACTATCCTGTCATTTTAATTATTTTGAATTGAACCTTTTGATTTGAATTTTCCTTTTCAAACTATGTTATTGTTGAAAACGAGTAGAGTATGCGGTTCAGCTGATGTTAAGTGATTGACCGCAGCTTATGAACATCTATACTTTCAAAGTGTCGTACACCTTGCTGACTTGAAGGAAGGAAAAGGGATAAGTAGAAGATTAATGATGGGAAGTTGGGAGAGGAGTAGAATAGGATGGGAACACAGGGGTCGGGCTTACCGTACAAAACACAGTGCAATACTGCTTCACGCTGATCTACTGCTGCAGGGATGGTAATTTCATCTGTGCGAGCTTGGTCCAATCGTACAACGCTCGGTTTCCTCTTCAACACTCTTAAATAAATCTTAATCTTGTAGTAATAAAAGAGTACGTTTAATTGTTAAAATTTTAATACGAATAATTAATTTATTTATTCACAATACCTACGCTATATTTTGATGTAAAATACGTATAATCTATTGACTATTAAATGAAATGAATGTCTAAAGACATTTAATTTCAGTTTGTTTTCCTAACCTACAAAAAAATATTGAATTTATTTGGCAATGTCATCTCACTTACAATTCAAAACTCTAATCTTCTCAAATCGCATCAGTTCAACATTTGAACTTCAAACATTAACATCATTATTACCAGCCGAGTGACAATGTACAATGACAATCGTTCGAACAGAATTAATAAGTTGATGCTGACGAGTAGGCAAGAGTTGCTTAAATTCGTTACTAGTTAGTTTGGAATTACTGTTTAATCCTTTTTAGGTAGTAAATAGTTTAGGGCCGCTTTTGTTTAAAATCTAATTTAGTGCTTTACAAGTTTATGAATTGAAGACTAGAATTGATATGATAGAATAGCACTTACGTTGGTTAGATGGAATTATAAATACAATAGAATAGCATGTATGCTGGTTAAAAGGAAAAATATAAAATATATGAGAGATAGAATAGCACTTATGTCGGTTAAAATTAATCATAAATACAATAGAATAGCATTTATGCTGGTTAAAAGGAAGAATAAAGAATATATTAGAGATAGAACAGCACTTATGTTAGTTAAAACTAATTATAAGTACAATAGAATAGCATTTATGCAGGTTACAAGTATATAAAAATATGAGTAAAAAGAAGGGAGAAATGAGGAAGAGCCTCCGATACCTAACTTTAAAAGGAGGGTAGGAAGCATTTTCGAATCTCTTTGATTTGAAATGTTTCTAACGCGCCTGAATATAAAACAGTTTCTCTTTGAACTTCACTCTTCTACGATGCAAACTAGCTGCAATGCAATCTAAATCAAAAAGTACAAATTGCTCCTAGTCACATTGCCAATTTAATTAATAAATAATATTCCAATACCGAAAGAGCTTGGGACAGACGCAATAATTACGGGCTCGATCAATCATATCAGGGTCCCGGGGGCCCTGAGATCGATGGGTATCAGAAAAGTTGCGAATGAAATAGCTTTGGTGGATGTACTAGATTATTCTGCTATGTTTTATATATTTTCTGGCTAGATTGGATAATTATTAATAGAGGGAATACATGGAAAAATAAATGTATGGAATGAATGTTTTGTGTATATTTTCTGACTTAAAATAGATTTTAATGGCTTCAAATAGTGAAATAGATAATTAGAAATAGATAGAGGGAATAGTTAAATTAAATGGATGTAAACAGTACGAGAAACAGGAACTGATCGCAAAATAAACGCTTGTTGTGTAGTAAAATATTTTTACGAATTCATAAATAATGGTAGTATTTAAATTAAATCTCAAGATAAAGTACTACAAAATTAATCATAACCCATTTCGTAGTTCTTCCAAGTAATAAATAATTCGAAAATTTAAATAATAAAATAAAATACAATATATTTATTTAAAAAAAGTACATATTTATATTATTTCTTCAACTTTAAATAATTTATAACTACGTGTGTTTTTGTAGCGTTAAAGCGAATAATTTATACCTTAACGAGAAACTTTTTTAAAAGAAGAAATAGAAGATAACGTTATTCGAATAAAAAATATTCTAACCATGATTTCGGTGTCTATAGAAAATACATATTGCATACCAATTACTCTTTTTAAAAAATATTCAATTTTATATCGCGCGTTAAAAAAGCGCTCCTGCGAACAGGGGGTTATATTACAAAAAATTCGGTTTACTAGTGTAAATTGACATGAAGTAAACCTAAGACATGTATCTGTTGTTTATGATATTGTCATTTACCCTCTCTTAAATGGTGTGTCATTGACTATTATAAAATAGATTGTAAGTGTTGTATTCCTCCCAGACTGTTACGAAACATTGAATAATAAACATGTACGTGCAAGTGATGCATCATTGGAACCATTCCTAACACTAGTTATAATTGTAGCAAGAAGTTAAGTTACCTGATGAAGATCCGAGGGTATTGTGCGTGTGAAGTACTCGAAACGGGCCTTGTTCGATAGCTCTGGTGACGTCGAGAAGAATGATACCTGTGATGGAAGCATTATTTTTATATGTTAACAACTTAAAATTCTTAGAAAAATATCTTTGGAGTTTTGACTTAACACCATCTAGTCCCAAACTAAGCAAAGTTTATACTATGGACTAAATATACTTTTTATAAATAAATACTCTAGGACATATAATACTACGCCAAAAATAAGGAAAGCTTGTACTGTGGAAACTAGATAACTGATAAAACTATTAATAAATTAACACCTAGACAGTTGAAAGTTACAATGTTCATCACATCATAATTTTTTAGTCATGGGAATCGAACCCACACCCTGCGGCGCAATAGACCATTGCTGTATCCACTGCGACCATTTTTTTTGTAATATAAACAGACAATTACAGTGTTCATCATATCATAATTTTCTAGCCGTGGTGATTGAACGCATACCTTCTGGCGCAATAGACATTGGTATACCCCTCCGCCAATCAAGTCATCATAAATGTTAAAATACACAAGCAAATTGATAGTATTTCTTTTATTAGCTCTCTATACCACCATCATCTATTTATTTATTTATTTATTTATTTACAAGTGGTAACATTACAGGGGAGTCCCCAATGCGTTACAACTAAATCTTATAAACTAACTTAAATAACTAACTTTAACTATAACCTTATCATGTAACTAAGAAAGTGGATTGTTGATTTTTTAAATCCACTTTCTTTATCATAAAAAATGTCGGCGCCTGGTATCTGAGCAAGCATTTCATTACAAAGTGAGACTGCGCGAAAGAGTGGAGAGTTGCGACCCTGCTTGGACCCTCTCCAGCTAATTTAATAGTTATAGTTTCATTATAGTCGACATTATTTGCGTAAATAATTTGATCATCTTAGAAATTTATATACCACAAAAGAAAATGCTATGGTTTATTGTGTTTCAATCAGAGTACAACAATTTTTCATCATTTTTCAAACAAGCAGGTTCTTTATCCACAAGTAACCTATACCTTTGATACCTCAATAATCTCTTTGATGTGAACAATTCAAATTAACCAATCGTTCTGACTTTGTACCGGTAGCCAAAGTATCGGAAAAAACTTCGCCAGCATCGACCGTACATTACCCAAATTGCTTAGCAATTACACTCAAAGGCAAAGTTGAAACATTACCGCAAACGCACTCTTCTAAACTTTTCCCGCCCACCTTTTATTTTATTTCGTCGAATCAACTTTCGAGAGGTCGGAGGTTGATTAAATTTGCCAATTGTACGAGTTTACTAGTTGCTTTTACGCTTTTACGGTCGATAAAGTTCTTTCGTTTGGTTTTTTTTTATGAGATAGTATAGCATTAGAATTTATGATTTCAAGGAAAATGGTTTTATAAAATTAATTAATTTATATAGAAGAAGCAACATACATTTTTCGTTAATAATGTTTTTATGTTTAGACAACTGTTTCGCGTTGACGATATCTATTATATATTATAAAGAGGAAATCTTTGTTTGTTTAGTTGTAATGAATACTATTTTGCTTAAAAACTCCTAGATCGATTTTAAAAATTGTTTCACCATTCATCACCTACTTTATCCACGAATTAAATCCTACTACTATTATAAAGGCGAAAGTTTGTAAGTATGAATGTATGGATGTTTGTTACTCTTTCACGCAAAAACTACTGCACCGATTATGATGAAACTTTGTATACATACAGGTAAGGGGTCAGAATAACATATAGGCTACTTTTAATCCCGGAGTTGCCACGGGATCAGACGTTACGCGGGTGAAACCGCGGGGCGCGGCTAGTAGGCTATATATAACATTATGCTACATATCAGCTAGTTGGTTATAAAAATGAGCCGATAGACGATAAAAAGAAATTTTAAAACTATGGGGAAATAGTGAAATATACCAGCACTAGACCTGTGTACACATTACATTCCTCTCCCGTCCTGTTGTACTCTTCAACAGGACGTCCTTAAACGTATTTGCAGATGCAGATGTTCATGGGCTGCGATCAGTCACTTTATATCAGGTGAACCATGCCCGGCATAAAAAAAAAGATCTAACAAGAATAAAATTAGAACAAAATATGTGAAAATTGCGAAAAAGGTCACATATTTCATGTCATTTAATCAAAATACAAACCGTGTGATGTCGCTTGAGGATCGTTTTAATAAACATTCTCGGATTGTCATTATTAATGTTTGTGTAAAAGTACCGAATGAATATTTTAATTATGCGCAAAGGAAGCCGGCAACGTCGGCCTGTAATTTTGTGGTTTCATGAATTTTATTCTTTGCAATTGGAAATGATTTATTAGTTTATTCCGACTTAATTTGATTTTTGGTTAATGAATATTCTGGGAAATAAAAATATTCTGGGACATTTAACACTACGCTATCTAGTTTATCAGATCTATCAGACATTACACCACAATCGTCTGCAATAGACGCAAGTGCCTATGATGATGATGATGATATCTAGTTTATATAGGTAAATAGAATAAGAAATCTGATACATGAAGCAAGCGATAAGCGTCCCAAATATATTTATGTTTATAATTAAACAGATAATATAATAATAATTGAATTGTTCATTACTATTAGTATGTCTATCAGTTACCTAATTTCCATAGTACAAACTTTGCTTAATTTGGGACTAGATGGCGTTGTGTTAAATGTCCAAGAATATCTATTTTAGTGATCTAATTTATTGATTCTGTATTATATAGACTTCACTTTAGCGATGAACCTTACAAACAAGTCTATAACAATCCATTAAATTTAATTCCTCCTCAGAAATACGGTCCCTCACATCCAATTACATTCAAACAAAAAACGTTTGAAAGAGCACAAAGGTCCAGCAATCTCCGAATCCCGCTATTATCTTGTATCGCTAGTCTCTCAGGATCTCATTGTGTCTTATTGGGGTATTATGAAATTGTGAACAATAAAGGTTTGTAAAGGAATAATTCAGTAACGAGCTGTGTAGATGAACAATTGGGGAAAGTAGTGTGTTTTCTTTTGGATAATCATTTTAGGTTCAAGGTGATTGGTCCATTTAAAAAGTAATAGACAGGACGTCCTCTTAGCAGTTTAAAAAGATAATGATTGAGTTATGAATTAGAATATGAATTTGAATTATGGTAATATAAATAACTGTGTTTACACGAGCATCTTTTATATAATCGAGATTTTTCTAAATAAAATGACTACTACAATCTCATTGTATCTATACTATTTGACTATAACACACATGAGCATATGAGATGATAAATTGTGATCATTGATTTTTCCCGTACTTTTTGCATATGATTCATTGTGAAATGTATGAGATTTATATTGCTTTATACTTAATAACCATTTTTTCTCCTTTCTTATTTATTTATTTAATTCTTTATACACCATAAAAACAGAAAAACACAAAATTTAAATTACAAAAATAACAGTATATTAGGCATATAACATCACTTAGCAGTGATTTCTGGCAGGCTTCCTTAATTTATTTAATATCCTTCAACTATTTTTTCCATATCTTTAGTTTAGCAATTGATCTCTTAACTTTGTTATAAAGGTGACAAGGGCTTGTTTATAATAATTTAATAGAATTTCTGGAATATTCTCTCTCCTCTCCTTTATATGTTGTTAATTTATAAAGTCACTGAGTACCCCAGTACACTTCGTTAAATTTACAAGCAAGCAAACATCGCACGCATCTGTGCGCTTATGATATTTATCTCGAATTATGTTAAGAACACTGTGGCAAAATTAGGCCCAGGAGTAAAGCCTTGAACACTCCGCTTGGCATTACATTAAATTATGAGTTCTAGGTTCAACGGGCATTATTCTTATCATTTTTGGGAAAAAAGGAATTTTACATGAATAATGAAGAAGCCTTAAGTGGATTTTTTAACTAAAATTGTGTTAGAATATTTTAAGGCTTGTTGTAGCATAATGATCGTGTTCATTTTAATCATTAGCCAAATATTACATAATGTAATAGATCTTCTTTCAAATCATAGATGTACGGATCTTATAATTATATTTTTTACTAGCTGAGATCTGCGGTTTCATGGTAGGATTTTTGGGATAAAAACTCTCCCATGTAATGACATGACAACCCCCCCATGGAGCCTATTCAATACAAACAAACAAATCTTTCCTCTTCATAATATTACTAGTATATAAGTATAGATAAAATCCGCCACAGAAAATGTATCTACTCCTTTGTATTAACATATCTTCAAAAGATATAAACTAACGTTAAGCTTATTCAAGTTGATACCAGAATTTCTTCTTTGGTCCAATTACTGCTGGTCTCCCACAAATTGATATGTTTACAACCCTGCGTTTGTTTTTTTATTGCAATAATATACACCTTCTTCAAAAATATTTTAGAAACAAATTTCTTACTTTATATTATTTGATTTCTTAAAACAACATTCTTTACTGGTTTCTCTATATTTTAGTAGTAGTTTTAACATCTTTGACCACAAAATCTTACAATTTATATAACAACATATCCGTGGAATCCAACAAGGCGGCGTGCTTTCCCCTCTTCTTTTTAGTATGTTTAAAAATATCATAAATCCATAACATCAACTTTCCCATAAGTATAAATAATTCCTTTTCTCACCTGTGGTATTTTAAACAATCGCAGCAGGTTGGCTACTTGCACAGAGGTGACGCTGGATGCAGCCCCCACCACGCCAGAGATCACCTTCCTCATTGCAGTGGCGTTGCATGCGTATTCTGCGTCGTCGATATTGCTTATTGACCCTGTGTGCACAAATATTTTCGTTTTCATTTCATTTTTTTCTCATTTCATTGTAAGGAACCGATTATGAATAGTCAAAAAAGTAATCAGGCGAATGAAAATCAACTTTTGTATGCCTGTATTCATCAATCATCAGACTAGCTTTACGATTACAAATGATATGGCGACTAATCGATATAATATTATACTTGCAATTTACCTTGCTGAAGTTCCGTCTATACCAATGTATAGATGGACTGGGCACTCATTTGTTTACTTCCTTTTATATTGTGTTTGCAAATGTATGTCTCATGAGTTGTGTGTCTCAATAAATGTTTTTTTTTTCTATTATACTCTATTCAATGTTGATAAATAATACAAGTCAAAGCCTGTTTTGAGATATGTTCATAACTATCAGATTAATTATATTTTTAAATTACAAAATAAAGTAAATTGTATTCGTAATAATATCTGTTTCATTATAATTTTTGTACAATAATACAAACGTTTGTCATTCAGTCATAAAAATCTCCAAAACATTTAAAATATGATTTAGTTTCTAACAGTGAATTTATAAACAGAGCTTTGTCTACTCGAAATAGTTTTCGAAGATACGTATTTCTCTAATCCGTATAAACTACACAATATTAAATCCTAACAATATGCATTTCAAAATTTGTTATTTTAATCTAAATTATTCCAACAAATTGAATACATTTGTAGCTGGATAATCGGGACTACTAAGCTTGTATTTACGTATTCACTGTTCGGGCTCAATTTTCACCGAGTAAACTAACACGTTTAGCGTACAGACAATTCTGTTTGCGGCGTGTCGCATAATTTAATCATTATATTAAAGGTCAGACAAAAGGACAAAAGTGTGACATGCTATTTCTAAGTAAGTTTTTGGAAATGTTCTACCAAACTAGATCACACCTTTACAGAACTATTATTTAGCATTGCGACCCGCCCCGGCTTCGCACGGTGCAATGCTGATACTAAATACACTGCAGAAAAACTGTGAACGTTTTATTAAAAAATTGTACATTATTGTGATAAAATATGTCGTAGGGTTTTGCGTGCGTTTGTAATGTTAGCGGAAAAAAATCGACTATTAATGACATCACATTAGATACATCAAAAATAACAGTATTTCTCCATTATTAAATGGATATTATCATACATATAAACCTTCCACTTGAATCACTATATCTATTAAAAAATTGCACCAAAATCCGTTGCGTAGTTTTAAAGATTTAAGCATATAAAGAGACATAGGGACAGAGAAAGCTTTGTTTTATACTATGTAGTGAAGATACATGTTTATGCATAGAAATAGGCGCTTATTTAAAACAGTTCGAGATTAAGCATATTGTTATTTTTACAATTTCCTCCATACTATACAAAAAAAAAATTACTATTTTATTAATGTGAATATCTACGATCAGTTTACTTCAAGCTGATGGCAATTTTTTACACTATGAATTTTTTTTTTTTTTATCGTGAGGAAATCCTGCATGGATACCCACCTGTCTCGGGGGAGACAGGTAGGTTATGTCAGACTCTTACTGACTAAAACCTCACGGTGGCCCTCATTTGCGCAAGAAGACGGGGAACCCCGGGATCTCCAGAAGGAATGCACACGGTGTCCCCACGCGCGCATTGCTGTATACCAGCCCGATTCCTGGCATTTTAAATGCTAGGGTAATGAATTATTTTATCTATTAAAATACGTTACCTTTAATAAAATCCACAGCCATTTCAAGTCCATAAGTATCTCGATCACAGTCGTCCAAAACATGAGCGCCTATCGTCACTCCAGGAATCAATTTTAATTTGTGGTTAATAATATCCAGTGTATACAACATTGTCTCTAAAGCTTGGACTCCGCCTTGAGGCATCACAGGACCACACGTCATGTTCTCAGACCTTTCGTGTACCATCATTAGCCCACCAAGAACTAAATCTCCTTCTATAACCGCTTCTCTCTTTATAGGCCAATGCTGATGTTTCTTATTCAATTCTCCTACATGATCGTTAGCCATAACCCATTCGTTTTTACTTTCATTGTCTAACGCTACTATGTCATAATCAACTAAGCTTCTATCTAAATAAATGTCTTTAAAATTTGGTAGTGGATCGTAGTAAGGGGTGTATTTATACACGTCTAAATCCAGTTTGTGTCTATGTCTGTGGTGGTGCTTAGCTTCTTCTTTACTCTGTCTCATTTCTGTGTGTTGCAGGATGAAAAGGAGAGATGTTATCAACCAGGTTGGACGGGGATGCATGATAGTGTCGTCTTCCTCACACCATGGTCGTTGAATGTTTCAATGTCGATTGTATGCGGGTCATTGTAATCTGTAACAAATAAATACAATCTTAAATTGATTTTTCTCTTGTAGTAATCATTTTTTTTAGTTTATTTTCTTTTTAGATTGTAACGATCCTTAGTAATATTTGTAAAGATTATTCCTATTAGTATTCAAACCATTATTAGCTTGGTTAACCCTCATGGATTACCATAAAATCCAATATAAATGAGGATAAATCGCACTCGAATCTTGTCTCTGAAATGATACATCATGAGGGATTGTGGGGTTAACGTGCAATATATCAGAATATGATGATAAAAATTAATAGCTAAACCTGTCGAGATTATTGATGATTTATAGTGTATCTTCATGCAATTTATAACACAGTTAATATTATATACTGCCAATATCCATATTTTTACAAAGCCGTAAAAGTTGCGTAATTTTTCGGCGGAGGCTGATAATGAAATAAAATATTCGGAATATCGCCGTCCTTTTGCACCTTTAAGCGGGCTTTATTAAATTATTTCATTTTCTTTTAATCATGCCTCCGTTATTGGTACGTTTTAAAATAAAACGTTTCAAAAGTATATTTATTTTCCATATGTGAGTTGTTGAGTATAATAATATCATTTCAGAAATAAAATACCATGCAAAGGATGAATAATTGAAAATAGCTTGAATTTACTCTTAAGAGTTTTCTTATTGGTTTTCTTTTTCTATAAATTAGTTTAGACTACACAGAGACATTGCTGTGAAAACATCGCGGCTATTTTAAATTATAATGAGATTCCTTGGAATCCGTTTGATTACGAAATAGGTATTAAAATAAATTGTATATAAATGTGTTTTTTATCTTTAGATACATCCGAGTCTATTATATTTTGTTACCTCGAGATATTCCTTTAAATTAAGAAATTTCTAAACTATAATATTTCATAAAAATAACTATGAAACGGTAAGCATTAATTATAAAACTAAGTCAGCATCTCGCTGTCTCTAACAACAATATTTATACGATTTTCACCATTAGCTGAGGAAGGTTTAATAAAGTGTCTAAATCATTGTGGTTTTAGTAAACAATCGAAACCCCGGGGCAGCAGGTGATAGTGAGAGCGACATCTATAAAATAGAGAAGATTTATTCAAGTCAAACTGACTAATCATAGCAATGTCAAGATTTCAATAACTTATTCCTCGATCAAATGGAGCAAATCAGTCTCCGACCGCAGATGTGTATGCAGATGGTCAAGATAAAAGAAAAACTACAAAAAATTGGATTTGCGCTGCTCGAAATGGATCTGCCAATACTCCATGGTTTAATTTTGTCTCCCTTATATTTCATTTCAATTTTGATTGGTTAGTACTTCTACATGATATTAAAACTGGGTCCACGTTGTAAATATGTAAATTTAACGTTAATTGCTTTTCATTTGTCTCAAAACTCGAAAATAGCTGGACTTATTTGGGTCATTTTGGATAATAGCTATAAAAGTTCAAGGGAAGTTTAAATGGATAGTGAAAGTATGAATAAATTTCGAAAAATAGTAAAACAACAATTTGATTTTCCCAATAACAATGACAAATGGGAAGGCGACTTGCCTTTGGAAATAGCGGTATGAATCGCTGGGACTGGTAATTTATAGATATCAAAGTGACCAATCATAGAAACGTCAAGAATCAAATAACTTCGTCGGTGGAATACTCGGTCAAATGGAGCAAATCAGTCTCCAACCGCAGATGTGTATGCAGGTGGTCAGGACAAAAGAAAAACAGCCAAAAATTCGATTTGCAGTGCCCGAGATAGATCTGCCAATTTTCCATGGTTTGGTTTTGATCCTATGACATTTCTGTGTATTTTGTATTATTTTGATACGAAGTAAAATAAATTATATTAATTACTGATTTCTGTTATTATAATTTAGAATCAAAACTCTTAATTATAATAATGATAAAAAAATCTTACCCAACATATTCAAATTCCTTGTATCAAGCATACAGAAGATATTTCAATTGATCAAAGAAATGAGGGAATAAAATGGTAAGCTCATTAGTTTATACACAAGATGCCTGCAACCTTATTTGCTTCTTCAGCTTCAAGAAACTATTTCAATTCATTAAATATTTATATAACTCTTTCACTAGCTGAACCCCGCGGTTTTAGTCTTGTATATAGCCTAGATATAGATTTTTTGCTGAACTGGTTCTTCGAGTTATAAATGTTGTAACAAACTCTTGGTTTTAAAAAAATAATAATAAAAAACGTTTATTAGATTCAATTTTTGTTTTATATATAGATATAGATTTAATTGGTTGATATGAATCTTCTAATAGATAGTTTGATGTTTCTCCTACCATACCTAATATTATTTAATTTCAGCTTCATTTACTTCGACCTAGCTAAAGTATCGCTTACACCCTATTCAAAACGTCATTAAACGCCACTAAACCCCGAAACAAGAGCTTCAAACAATGCGCAAACAATAGTCTCCATAAATAGCTATCGATCATCCCAAAAATTAATACAGTTCGCTCACTGTAATAGTTCCTCGCGAAATTTCGAACAAAGAATAGCTCGGACAATATACTTGGACGTAGCCGTCAACTAAATTAATGAAATCTGAATAAAGCGGACTAATTGTTTGTGTTTTGTACTCGTTTCAGATCACTAACTTTTATATTCTATGAATTTAATATAGTTGAACTAAGAGGGTATCAGTTTGAATCCAGACAAAATAGGGGTATATTAGAATTAAATTAAAAAGTAAACTTTTACAGAGTACTTATGAATAGCTCGGAATGAGTTAAATCCATACAAATGAAATATTCGCAATGTGTAAAATGATATTGATTGATTAATTATTTGACTTTTTTATCGTCGTGGACACTACGTCTTGTAGGTTTCAAAACAAGTTTTAGGGTATCATAAAGGTTTCTATTACTTTAGTCTGATTATCTCTTATCCGGAAAATTGCTCGGAAGAAATAATTGATTTCTCGTCATGGTGTTCCTAGAAAAATAATTTTAAAGAAAAATACAGCGGTATATTGCGGTTTTTTCCAAATCAAAAGAGAAGTGGTATAGAATAATAATGTCTTTAAACTGTATTGGAGCTTTGATGATCTTGCAAATATAGAGGAAAACGATAAGGTGTCAAAGTGTCCTATTAAGTTCTGATAATGTGACGACGGTGCGGCGTCAGAGTTGTTCAGAATTCATTCTAAGACCTCTTCAGCAGAATTCGAAGTATTTCGTCGATACCGATATTTCTAAGGATGTTTGTTATACGAGAGTTCCTATCGTTTTATGATAACACTAGGTGCGCCCCAGGTCTTCGCTCCGGTGGCGATATCGGGATAATATATAGCCTATACCCTTCCACGATAAATGGTCTATCTAACACTAAAACAAATTTACGAATCGGACCAGTAGTTCCTGAGATTAGCGCGTTCAAACAAACTCTTCAGCTTTATAATATCAGTATAGATGTTAGCTAAATTCAAATTTAAATAAGATCACATTTCAGACTTCTTCCCGCGTGGCAATGGATTAGAATACATTTCGCCACCCTGTTCTACTCCTCTCCCAATTTCCCATCATTAATCCTCTCCCTATCCCCTCCTCTTCCTTCAAGCCGGCAAGGCATCTGCGACACTTTGCTGTTGTAGAATTTCTTGGGCTGCGGTCAGTCACTTAACATAAGGTGAACCGCATGCTCTGCTTGCCCGCTGTTATGTAAAAGAAATACTTGAAATAATTCATACTATCCATATTAATTTTGTAAATGTGTAAGTAATTCTATCTGTCTTTCTGTTAGTGTGTTTGTCTCTTCTTCACGCTCAAACTACTGACTTTGCACAAAACCTTGAAAGTGCTTCTAACAAGAACACTTATCTATGTAATGGTTAATTAATAGAGTTCCAGTAAATTCAGAATTTTAACAAAGGGTTTTGGTGGCGGCCATCTTGAAGTTAATTAAAAGGGTATATAATCTGTGGAGTGACGGTACAAGCCCTTATTTGAACCTAATTCGGTGTGAGGCCTAAAATACCATTTATGGTTCAAGTCAAACGCTTGGACTGAGGGGAGATATAATACAATTTATAAATACTTTCGCGACGTAATTGAGTTAAAAATTTAAATAAACTTTGATTTCATGCTGAGGACAATTTCATGAATATAATATAGGCCTTAAGTAGTTGTTGTATGAAAATATTAGAACGATACATACAATAATAACTTTTGGCAAAAAAATATTTTTTGGATAAAAGTTATTATTTTTCCATTTTCAGTGACCTGTGAAGGATTAAAACAGTAAAAAGCCCTATCACCTAATGGAGATAATATTCTATCTGTTAGCGAAATTTTATCTAAATCAGAACGTAAATTGCGGCGTGATTGACATCTAAGTCACATTTATGATATTGGTACGATTATGTCAAGAACTGCTGAACCGATTATGATGAAACTAGTTCTACATATAGTTAAGGGTTCAGAATAACATATAGGCTACTTTTAATCCCGGCGTTACCACGGGATCAAAAGTTACGCGTTTAAAACCGCAGGGCGCGTTAGTTGGCTATATAATATTATACTACGAGAGTGAAGTCACGCGGAACAGCAAGTAAGCAGTAAAAAAATATCATATCCATTATTTGCGTAACGGATCATGTAAAAAGCCGTCATCGTTCCCCGTTCTACAATAATGTCTTATGAACGAAGCTTGTACAATCTTCGCGAGCAAACAATCTGTTTGTTAGCGGAATTGGATATCAAGAAACCGAGATGTCGCGCTATTCTAGAATTATTTCTTGTTTATGAATGATTTGTTATTGTATGACTTGAGATTTACATATTAGTAAACATAGTGATTTTTTTACCGAAAGAAAGGTATCGAGATTGCCGGGTGATTATATGTTTGTATGTATGTATGATCTTTGTCCGATTATAACTTGAGTATTGTATATCTAATCTTGATTAAATTTCATAAGCAAATAATTGGAAAAAATAAAATGTTTGAAGGTAAGCGAAATCAGTAGGGGGGTTGCGAATATAGGGAGGGGTCAAATTGGTGAATGATGTCCGAGTTATTACGTTTTAAAATTAGCTAAGGCTTATTTACGTTTACAATGTATTAAAGATATTATAGATGTATAGATTTCGTATTATTGTAACATTAATGCGCTAGCCACTGACCCAGCGAGGCGGTCTGTGCAAGCCATATTAAATGTCTGAGGTTCTTCTGTAAGTGGAACTATGTATTTCGACAAATATGTCAACAATACCCTTCAAATGAAAGCGAAGCATTAATTGTTCGAGCCTCTTTGTTTGTTCAAATTTGAAATCAATCAAGAAACCTTTAATTACAAGGTCGGTACCATTTGTATCTTTTAATTGCGTTTTATTGTTTCCCGTATTTATAAGGAGGTATAGGAACAATGTCTGTATCTTTTCGGTATTTATTGTTAATTAAAATATTATATCGGAAATTATTGACCGAGCGAGGTCTCAGAATCGAGATCACCGGTATTCTATGTAAGTATGAAAAACTTTGCTAATAGCTTTAGTATAGCTTATCCGATATTGATTAAATTTCCAGCCAATAGTAATAAACTTTTTCCGTAAAATCTTCGAAAATGTATTTTACAATAGTTTTATCCGATTTGTCCAAAAATGTTTTTAAACGTGACTTCAATATGAGCCTACGGTTTGATCTTTAGACCTCTGTGTTAGACAGTAAGTGAGTGAAGCTAACACTATTTCTCCCACAAAGTTTGACTTCATGAATCCTTTTCTTACACCAGTTAATTCCACGTCTTCCTTTGTCAGCCAGAAAAATATATGGCCTATGTTTATCATAGATAATATAACTTTTCATATCGATCTGTTAATTTTGGAATCAATGAAATCCCAAAAACTAAAACCTTTTTATTTATAATATTTTTAGAGTTTAGAAAAGATATAAGGTTTCATATAAACCGCTCTCATAAAAACAAACATCATCTTACAGTTATAAATACATAAAACATAGTTCAGCACGTTTATCAACCTGATAAATTCATAAATAAACCATTATTCATTAATGTTTATAGCTGATGGAGGAAAATTGAGAATTTTGATAGGATTTTTGGCTTACAGGGGAGATTGTAATTTTAAATGGACGGTAGAACGGAAAATGAACGAGCTGTTGATCTTTGGTGAATTTACCTGGGAAATTGGCTTTGCTGGTAAGTTTATAAAATATAGATATTCTTGTATATTGTAATTATAAATAATATTTTGCAACTACAAACCTTTTGTTAGTAAAATATTAATGGCAAATAATATAACTATCCTAGTTCCGACTAATATTATAAATGTAAACGTTTTGTTGTTTGGTTGTTTTTGTGTCACGCTACAATAAATAAACAAATGTTGATGATATTGCATATACAAATAGACCATTAGCTGGAGTTGTTTATAAAATTTATTAATCTATGAGTACACCCGGAATTTAACGCAAGCGAAGCTACATCTGTTTAAGGTTTCTTTGTTCAATCTTCTTCAAGTTTTCTACAGTTCCATGTCGGGGTATAATACTTGAAGCACCAGACAAGTTTTCAGCTTGCCTCAATCACCTTCTCAAAATGGTTAGCTTTCGAAATAGTAGGTCACGAGAAAAAGGTAGTCTCATAATATCACCTTACAAATATATTTAACTCCCTTTGAAATGTATAAATCTCCCAGATCTAGATCTTTTATTTGACATTACACTTGGGAATATTCGTATTAAAATTGCCTGTTTAACCCCCTGCAGATACATCCCCCTTCACACTTCATCGAACTTAAGGTTTTCTTTTCGGCAAACATTTGTACTTACATACAAACACACAAACTGAGACGTCCGGTTTCGCTCGGCGTTTCGCGGTCAAAACCAAAAAATATTGCACAATATTGATCCTTCTCATGTTCACAATTAAAGATTTATATAAATTAACATGCCATAGTATTGAACTTGGTGTAACAACAAGAGTTAGCAGTTTTCAGCGGTGTTAGCAGTTCCGACGCCGTTTCCGACGAAAGCCGAACGTGAGCGTCATTCAATAAAAACGAATGCCCCTGTCCATGTCGTTAAAATATTTGCTATATGGTTATGGCGTTTTTAACTTTGTTGTACTAAGCGATTACGTCACGTGCGAATATCCAACGATTATGGATAGCAATTGATATTTAATGGTTTTTCAAACATAAAATTAAAAAAGGGGAGATAATAGATTTCAAAAATAAAATTGATTTTCTATTTTTTAGTGTAAGGAAATCGGTTTTATTTTTCTGCAAAATTTTATTATCTGTTACAAAGTATAAAATAAATAAAACACTATTTTATTTATGCCCATTGCTACGGAAAAGTAGTAGCAGAGTGATGGTAAATGAAATTACTGAACATCAAATGATTCGTATGCTATCATAATGAAAAAAAATACAGCTCGAATGCCTCCCTCTTTTTTTGGAAGTCAGTTAAAAATAGATAAGAATGAACAAACAAAAACACAATAAAACGTCCGAAACAAAATTCCACTTTAACCTATTAAGACGTCACAATACACCAGACCTGAATATATCTTCGTAGCTGGATGTAATTCCAAACGCAGTCTCGTCACCTGTAAACTTGCCCTAGAGTGCACGAACAAAGATGAAAGTTTATGGACTAATAAACTGACCTGCACCATTCAGAGACGCGTACAATGTAACAACAGTCTGTAGATTTTAAAATTGGCTTAGTAAGATTGAATGATTGAGTGGCTCAGTTTTCTTAGATTGAAATGCTTGTTGCGTGTCTTCTAAAAGCCTTAATAATCTTAAATAACAAGAGATGCTATAAAATCACTGAATGAAAACTGCACTTCAGTAGCGTGAGACCATTATCTATAAGACTTAAATACATCTTGAAGCTTGTCTCTATACGTAATCAAAACGCAGTCCCGTAAACTTAGCTATATGGTGTGTGGCGTCACGTGACGTCACAATTCCTACATCGCGTTGTTGAAATATTTTCGTCGCTAAGCATATATGTGTACCACTTCCAAACAAAAATCCTCGGGCCCTTACGGCCGGCCAGTCCTGTGGTTCAGACTGGTCGAGGATCCCCCCTTTTCGTTTGGATATATTGGGCGGCGGTGATCACTTTCCATCAGGTGACCCGCCCGCTCGTTTGCCTGCTTGGCGATAAAAAAAAATCGTTGGAGGAATTATACCATCCTTCACAGGTGGATGAATAACAAAGTTTATGGACTAATAAACTGACCTGCGCCATTCAGAGACGCATACAATGTAACAACAGTCCGTAGATTTTAAAATCTTATGCAGGTTTCAAAAATTGGGTTAGTAAGATTGAATAAAAGAGATGCTCAGTTTTCTTAGGTGAAATGCATGTTGCATTCCTTCTAAAAGCCTTAATATTCTTAAATAACAAGAGATGCTATAAAATCACTGAATCAAAACTGCACTGCAGTAGCGTGAGACCATTATCTATAAGGCCTGAATACATCTTGAAACTTGTCTCTATATGAGATCAAAACGCATTCCTGTCACCCGTAAAGTTAGCCACACAGTGGATGTATAACAAAGATGAAAGTTTATGGACTAATAAACTGACCTGCGCCATTCAGAGACGCGTACAATGTAACAACAGTCCGTAGATTTAAAATCTTATGCAGGTTTCAAAAATTGGGTTAGTAAGATTGAATAAAAGAGTGGCTCAGTTTTCTTAGGTTAAAATGCATGTTGCGTTCCTTCTAAAATCCTTACTTACTTACTATTCAGCCCATATTCGCCCACTGTTAAGCATAGGCCTCTCCAAAGGCACGGCACTGAGCTCGGTCTACATTTTAATCGGTCGTATTAAAATCCTTAATAATCTTAAATAACAAGAGATGCTATAAACTCACTGAATCAGCACTGCAGTAGCGTGAGACCATTATCTGTAAGACCTAAATACTTTTTGAAACTTGTCTCTCTATATGAGATCAAAACGCAGTTCTGTCACCCGTAAACTTGCCCTAGAGTGCACGAATAACAAAGATGAAAGTTTATGGACTAATAAACTGACCTGCACCATTCAGAGACGCATACAATGTAACAACAGTCCGTAGATTTCAGGTTAAAAAAGTAGGGTTAGTAAGATTGAATAAAAGAGTGGCTCAGTTTTCTTAGAATGAAATGCATTTTGTATGTTTTTTGTAAGACTATAAATCTAAAAGATTTAAATACATCTTGAAACTTGTCTCTATACGAGATCAAAACGCAGTCCTGTCCCGTAAACTTATCCATAGAGTGTAACGGATGAAGAATGGACGTGTTAGAATACATGTGTCGTAAGAAGCGACTGAGGGTAATTCTGTTGCATAACATCTTCAGCAATAAAAGAGTGGAAGCTGAGCATTGCACGATTGGCCCAAGTTCACACCAGTGTCAGTTCCACCCGCCCCCTAGCAGAAGATCGGCGTGAAGCAGTATTGTGTTTCGTACGGTGAGAAGTGCTCGGAGGCCTGTAGATAGAGAGGAATGGGATGGGCCCATTCCTCTCCTAACATGTTTTATTCCTTTCCCAATTTCCCATCCTTAATCCTCTCACTATCCCCTTCCCCACGGGCGGAAAACTAGTAATATAATATACACATAATTTCGACAGTTTTATTTAAAGCAATCACCCATACTTTAACTACGAGTACATAATAAAACTTTATTTAATTCCAACAAAGAGACAATTGTACATCTCTTTACAAAACAATAAAGTCGAGTATTAAAACGATGATAAAACACAATAACATTACATAAAGCAGCTTATACGTTTGTATCATGCGAATCGTACATGCGTATCAATTTTATCTGTAACACCCTGTATACACGCAGAGAATGCGCGACGGCGGGTTTAAACATTTTTATTACTTTAGTATGTGAAAAATATAACGTCATGTATAAAGCGATGTAAAAATTAATGCTATTTTTTATTTTAACACCCTGTATTTACACAGAGAAAGCGTGAGAGTGGTTTCGGGAAAGAATTCAAAATTATAAATCTATATTTCTAACTTCAGTATTCGATATTTTTATGTTACTGTTAATACACTTGTTACTTTACACCTCTGTAACGTATTACCATTTTCTCAAAAATAAGAAAGAAAAAAATAAAAGACAGTGAAAATAGATCATATTAATCAAGAAATTGACTACCGTAACAATCAAGCAATAATAATTAATGTGTGCACCCTTCTACCCAAATCTTTCTTCTAAAAATATGTCTATGTAAGACGCATCTAAGAAATTTATTCAATGATCAATTCTTATGAGTCTATGGTGCAGATGTGATGAACATTGTAATTTTCTAATTTATATATCTATAGTATGTTATATGTATTTACAAAAAAGTATGTTTAAGTATGTCTGTCAGTTATCTAGTTTCTGTACATACCTTTGCTTAGTTAGGGACTGGATAGCTTTATGTCAAATGTCTTGTCTCTAATATGTAAAATACTATGATATATTCTATATTCCTTTCTTTAACCTTTTTAATTTATTTCGCTTACATTCTGTAGCCACTCCCTTACCTTTTCAAGTATTCTGACAAATTGTGAACATGTTTAAATGGAATTATTATTATTAAAATTGTATGATTCGCTGTAATATTTGCAATATATTTTTGTATCGCGTTATTAAAACTCGAACATAACATGAGTTTGCTTATATTTTGGACTAATAAAAGGAATTTCAAAAAACCTTAAAGAAACGGTTGGTGCCAGACTTATTATAATGCACAAGTGTATGCACAAACACAGGTAAACTCTCTTTTCCTTAACTTTTATGAACCGACGGGACCGACGCCTTTACGTGCTCAGATAGTTTGAAATACATATAACTATATATCTATACTAATATTATAAAGCTGAAGAGTTTGTTTGTTTGAACGCGCTAATCTCAGGAACTACAGGTCCGATTCGAAAAATTTTTTTAGTGTTACATAGCCTATTTATCGAGGAAGAGTATAGGCTATATATCATCCCGATATTCCCACGGGAGCGAAGCCCTGGGGCGCAGCTAGTACACAATAAGATTGCTTTGAAATAGGGACTTATTTCACTATCTTTCAGGAAATATTTCTAATTAAAAAGTACGCCAAGACGTAATTTATAATGCGAGAAACATACAATATTGCAGAAACTGGATTTACACAGCCTACTTTTATCCACGGTGAAAGGTAGTAAATAAATATCTCTCCCAGCAGTATTTACCAGATCACCTGTGTGCAGAATCGCGTCGCCAGCACAATAACTCAGCCGCGGAGGTTCCAGCCCACGCAAACGTTGATTTATGAGCTAAGCGTGGGAAATGTTCACACGTATGCAAAAACGTTATCAGCGATAGATTTTTAAAGGAGTGTATTAGAAATATACGATGATTTTATTTTAACACATGTTTGTAACATTAATAATTATATCTACTGAATATAGTACATTAAGTATCATATTTACTAAATGTGAGTCGTACTTATCATAAAATTACTGTGAAGGTAAATGATAAAAAGTAGTGATGGCAAATGGTATAAAAGATTGGAGTCGCTATAGAATCGGTGCATTAATGTACGTTAGCTTTAGGCTGTTACTATGCTCGAATAATGAGCCATTATTTAGTGTCTAAAATGGTATCTCTGGACGTCTCTTGGAAAGGACTATTTGTTCTAAACGTAATATCTTATTAAAAAATTGATATCTGTGTAGAAAATTATTAAAAATAATCACTCAAATGTTGTCTGCAATAAGTTGGTACGACAAAAGAAATTAGAGCTTTGATATCACTTTAAAGAATTATACTATTATTATAATATACACTTTAAAGATAGATAAAAGTGCGTCAAAAAACCGATAAAATTGCCAAAGCTGACCTCAGGGTTATGGAAAATTAGGAAAGAATAAACCAGTAGATAGAGTAGTACGTTAATATATTTTGTTATACACATCCTAATTGCTACTAATATTGTTAATGTCAAAGTTTGTATGTTTCGATGCTGGTTGATTAAATGTTAATTAGATGTTTGGATGTTTGTGTGTATTGCACGCCTCAACTACTGGACAGATTGAGATGACATTTCGTTTACAGATAGACTATTAGCTAGTGAATTATTCTCAATGATACACATCATTTGTTTTTACATGTTTATTATCCAACGTTTCGTAAGAGAAAGGGGCCAGTACAATCCTAACAACACATTTTATAATTCATACCCTGGATTTAACGCGAGTGAGGCCGCGGGCAGGCGCTAGTATATTATATCATTAAAAAGGCCGTTTCATTGCAGAGTAACAAATACTTCATATAAATTGATATACATTTTTGTAAATATACACATCCCTTTTGTTGTTCATGATTGATCCACGTCAGCAAGTTAACTGAAAATAAAATGGCGGAAACGTCTCATATTTCACTGAAATATTCGAGTCGATTTGTCTTGTTAGCAGTCAATTTATTTCGTTCAGGAATACAACCGATAACTGGAATTATGAAGGTAAATATACAAAGGGTATGATAATACAAGTATGTATATGAGAGATTGATGTACAAGTTTTGTAATTAAAATTTAAAAAGACGACCAAATTAAAGACTCTCTCTCAAAGTAATGCTGTTATTATAAATATTATAAGGATTGAAATCAGAAAAATATAGGAAATACAGATATATAAATGCGAAAGTAACTCTGTGTGTCTCTCTTTTACGCCTAAACCACTGAGTCGATTTGGATGAAATCATGTGCAGAGATTGTTTAAAACCCAAGAAATCAGGTCACTTGTCAAATTTCAATATAAAAGACAGCTGCGTTCAGTGTTTTTGTATTCATTAGTGATAGTCGCGTTTTGGTGATCAAACGGCTTAATGGGGTCATGATCCAGCTACCCTCATTTTGGAAATAGTATATGAATAGCAGTGATTTGTAAGCAAAGCTTGTACTATGGAAACTAGATAACTGACAGACATATGTAAACATACTTTTTTGTAAATTCACACATGCTATAGATAAATGAACACTCAAACAGTAGAAAAGTACAACGTTCATCACATCATATTATCTCGTGGGGATCGAACCCACACCCTCCAGCGCAAAAGACCTTTGCCACTGCGCCATCGGGTCGTCAAAAATAAAAGCTAACACTTATTTTGAGGTTTTACTGTGATTAGGAAATATACAATCTTTCGGCACATTTATAAACTCTAATTAGCAGCAGTATAATTGCATCTTATAAAATGCACTATTATTCCATGCAGCATTTTTATCCTTGACCCAGCACTCGAGCTTAACAAATAAGTGTAATTTTCTAGAAAATTTTAAATAAGTACGTACATTTGAGAATAAACTAAAATAACTTAAATGTATGCTGATTGTTGGGTGCTATAGTGGTAAGTATGAATTTGGGGTTCAAATAAAATTGTATTTTATTAAGAACGTATTTTTTTTTAATTTAACTTTCCTTTCTGTATATAGAACAGTCTCATAACAATTATGAGCAAAACAATAAAAACTGAAGCCAATTTTTACGGCTCACAATCTTCAATTCATCAATCTTATTATGATTTTTCGGGTTTACTAAAGCGTATACTTATATCTATTGTTAAAAAAATGCCCAAATAAACTGTGTTTTCTAAAGAATTTAAATAAATTACTCTAAAGATAATGACTCAAAATTTTTTTTAATTCTAAATTGCGATATTCCGTTATATGTTTACGTTATATATTAATCCAGTCAATTAAGCGATTAACCTCACAATGAGAGGTAATATTTTGAGTTTTTTATGTTAAATTGACTGGACTTATAGTGGACTGGAAGTATACTAATAATTAGTGAAAATAGTGTAAAAACTCTTTAATTCAATACTTAAAATTTCCATCAAGAAGTCACAATAGAATCTATCTATACTAATATAATAAAGAGGAAAGATTTGTTTGTTTGTATTGAATAGGCTCCGAAACGATTTGGATAAAATTGTATACAGAGATTCTTTGGAACCCCAGGAATGACATGGGATAGTTTTTATCCCGAAAATCCTACGGGAAAGGGATACGCGGGTGAAACCGCGGAGCTCAGTCATGTATATTTGTGAAATGCCTGGAATATACAAGAGTCGTTTAAATAAGTTTTACCTTGTTTAAAGGTTACAGAAATATAATGTACATTAATAATGTCTATTTTAGGCGCGAACGTTATCTCCCACGTCACTAGGACTTCAGTGGGAGTAAGAGGATCAAAATATTTCATTGTATTTTTGGAAGCAATTGTATATTTTCTTATTGTAATATTTTACAATATTTCTTTGATAACACCTAAAGTAACATCCTACTAATTCTACTCATATTAATGCGAAAGTTTATGAGGATGTATATATCAGTGTTTGTTACTCTTTCACGCAAAAAAGACTGAACCGATTATGATGAGACTTGATATACATATAGGTATTCCAGGATTGCCACGGAATCAGAAGAAACGCGGGTGAAACCACGGGGCGCGGCTAGTATTATAATATTTATAACCCTCTGCTATCTTATCATACCAAACCTGATCCATATAATATCCTGTAAACGAAATTTCATCAAAATCAATCCAGTAGTTGTGGTGCAATTAACACGAAAAACAACGTCAATCTAGGCACTCAATTTCTTAAATAAAATACGTATTCTGAGCTCAAAGTCAATAATTTCATAACAAAACAAAATCAGTATTGAAATACAATGTAGATATACCAACGTGTTTCATCTCCCTAGCTTACCTTACCACTATGGTTCTATTTTAAATTGAATTCGCGTGGTTTACTCATCAACGTGCACCTTGTTCTGTGGTATGGGAACATTGACGCATTTACCGAGTACCCGTTACATTGCTGTACGGTCAATAGGATTAATATAACGTCGTACGGATAATCCGCAATGTATTACAACATTGCGTCGTAACAGTTTGTATCGATGTTCTTGTATTAGCATAGGGTTTAATAGTAAGGGTGTTGATTGATGATGCGATTGGCGAAGTGGATAGTTAAATGACTATTGTGGTTATAGGTTCAATTCCTACGATTGAAAATTATAATTAAATGACATTTTGCACTCTCTCTCCAAACATATTTGATATTTTACTTATAAAGAAGTGCCTACTTAGTTGTTTCTTTCCAAATAAGTATATTTACAACCAATAATTTATGCAATAACGGCGTTTAAACAGACAAACCCCAGTTTTATATTATTAGAAGGAAATAAAAAAAAAGGTTTATTCCAAGATAACACTAAAATAAAAATAGAAAAGAGTCCCAAAAAAGGAAAGATGAAAAATTGGTTATTTTTTACAAGTTGTTGATTTCCAAAATTCAAATTAATTTATTCATACTTTTCTCACACAATACAAAACAAATTCAATTTAAAGATTCAAATATACATTAAATCAGTGTAAAGACCTCAGGGTCTTTACACTATTTGATGAGAAGTGTAGAACCACAGTAAGATAATATCTTGTGTCGTAGATCTGCTTTATATTTCTATTAAACTGGCACTGGTGTTTAATTCTTTTAAAATATCAAAAGTATTTAATTTATATCTACACCATCAGCTTCCTTCCGCTTACTTTATATTCCCTATTCCTTCAAGACTGCATAGATAAACACCATGTATATATAAATGTAGATAATTAGATATTCTAAATAAAGTAAGTTCATTATCTCAAAGCGCTTTCATGATCGTAATGAAACCGTATTAGATCGTTAATTGATCACATTCAAACGGTTCATTACGACTTCGTAATTGTTTTATATTTTTACAATAAACTTACCAGCTTTAGGACTTCACCTGTGTAAGAAATTAAAACAGTTCAATGTAACAATATTATAAGGAGCAAAGATTTGTTTGTTTGTATTGAATAATCCCGAAAATACAAGACCGATTTGGATGGATTTTGTACAGAGATTCTTCGAAACCCCCGTGAATGACATAGGATAGTTTTCAAAGTCAAAGTCTAATTTGTGAATACATACATTATTTATAAGAAACATAGAAAACATACAAATTGAAAAAATATATTTTAAAACTATGAGAAATTGAAAAAATATATTTTAAGTCTTTGAGATCGTTAGTAGGTAGTTACGGGTTAGTTACGTAAAATGTCAAACAGTTCTTTAAATACAAGTTGCTCGCAAATGCTATTCTCTAAAAGTATAAATCCGTTAATAATAATAATAATGTCGTTGCAGACACACGCTGTATAAAACACAAATGCTTCCTCCTCATAATATTAGTATAGATAGGCGATTATAGTACCTTTATAGGCAACGCAATGATATTGGGATTTTTCTGACGAAGACATCTAAGTGACAGCCCTGCGTCTGGAAATTGGAGGTGCTGGAGCACTCGGAGAGTACGTAAAGCCGTCGGTCCTGCGCCTGATCTCTCTCCAGTCGTGTCGGTCTGCCGTCCCATCGGGTTATGAGAGTAAAGGTATAGAGAATGCACCTGCTGAGTCTAGAGCCTACCAGCTGGTTAGGCTCTGTTTAGACAGGCCACCATGGCCGAAATCGGTCAAGGGATATATTGTTGTTATTATAATGTATATACAGGACAAGTACAAACAGGACTAGCGCTAAATTATAGACAACAAAGAGACTATTTCGTCAGACTAATGGTTCCCAGTTCTAGGAACTGGCCACGCCCTAATTATAGGCAGGATTTTCCAACATAAATACAATTCTATTGTATCGAATTGCTTTTACTGTTGTCTGCCTTTATATATGTTTAAAAACTACCAAACAGATTTTAATGCCGTTTTTTAAATAGAGAGTGATTTAAGGGGAAGGTATATATGTATATAACGTGCATGATATAACGTGGAAAGTCGGGCGGAACGCTAGTAAATGTTTCAACTTTTTCGTTATAATATATTTTGCATCACTTTTGATATACAGTTATGAGTGTACTACTTTTTCAGTAAAACAAGATGTACCTATATCCTAAGGTTGCCTGGTAGATATCTTTGCTGAACGATAAGGCGATTACTATAACATATTATAGGCTACTGTTAATCCCAGAGTTGTCACGGGATCAGAAGTAACGCAGGTGAAACCGCCAAGCGCGTCTAGTCTTTGTATATTGCAGAAACTCTTCAATAAACGATTTGACCTCTCCAAATATAGATTCAAAATTGCGGGTAGTTCTAAACGTGAACCACAGATAATGTTTCTCCAATTTAGCATAATGTTAGTTAATTCGAACATGTGCATTTGCGGTTTGTGTATGAATTTGTATTGAAATAGCCAGTTACCGGTATTTATCGTGAGTCAATTGTATTTCGCATTTCCCATTTGTAATCTTTGAATCTGTTATCGAATTATTGGAAATATGAAATGTTAAAACCATACATATCGTTTGTACATATCATTATTTAACCATATGTAAGCCATCGTATAATTTTTTCCTTGCCTCTTGCCTCTTTCCTTGCCTTTTCATAGAACACAATACCCTCTAACAACTTTATTTTGTGTAATGTCTATTTTGTGTAAATTTGTCTTTGTGTATGTAATGTAATCATCTGTTCTATGAATAAATAAATTATTAATCTATCTATCTACTTATTTATTCGGTGTAATCCGACAGTTTCTGACCGTTTCGGAGGTCCTTCATCAGGATGAGTGGAAAGTTTACTAGATAACTGATCGACATATTTGAATATATAGTTAACTTTTACCCGTATTCACAATACGCTGAGTTCTCACAACGCAAAGGGTTCCATAAATCTATTTAGAGACGATACTCGAGTAGCTTGTCACGTCAAAATTAAATCTAATTGTTTTTGAATTAAAGACTTGAAATAAAAGAAAGAAAGAAACATTTATTCACATCACACAATCAGCCTATGCTGCGATATGGAAAGTCATCGCAGCGCTTATTTTCAGTGGGTTTCCCCAATAAATAAATATATATTTAAAAAATATACTTTAGTATTAATAGCTTTTTTTACTATAACAATATATCTTTCTGGCTTATAATCTTTATATTTAAAAAGACAAAACGATTTAAGAATAACATCTTTGCCCCTGTCCCTCGGGCGAACAAAATACATTACAATTCAGAAACGTGTTTAAAAACGTTTTCCGCATATAACGACCTGTGAAGAATCTTTGTTTATTTTCGCAATAAAAGCTTCAATTTCGCGGACTTTCGGTACATAAAAAGATGAGTGGCTATAAACAGCTTCGAGGCAATTTGTTATCAAACACTTTTATCAATAACGTGAATTTATTTCAAAGAAGACTGTAAAGATATTCCGCTCCGTAAAAACTTGCTCGTAAACCCTCGGATTTGTTTGTAAGTTATCTTTATGAGGGTAGTCGATAGTTTCGTGTTTATTTGTTTCATAATAATGTATACGTGGGAATAATAGGAAAATAAGCGTGGGATTGAAATATGGTAATATTTTTGGTTGCTTCATTGTTGACGGTGTGAATGTGCTGCTTATATAAATTATTAATATATGCTCGTAATTCTGGGCGTAAGGATAACATTCTCTACACATACGATTTGTGTTAAAAACGAAATATGTCAGTGCAAAAAGATAGATAATAATTTTTTCCTCAGACGATGTTCTAAGAACCATATTGCAAAAGATCAAAGTGCAAAAAAGTTGCAAAATCTAAATCAAACCTATTAACAAAAAAGTTACGTAGTTACTGAGTTGGGGTCTGAGAAGCCCACACTAAATTTTCAAAATTTAATATGTTATAGAAATCGCGCGTGCAGACACGTGAAAAGCTGTTAACAGCCGGAGAGTGGTGAGGCTCGAAGGTACTAGAAAATAAGCATATGTACGCAAGGGAACGGATTTAACAATTTCATTTTCTCGAGGCCTGAGAGTCCCCCACGTCAGCAGTTTAAGGTTAAGTGTCGATGTTTTTTAAAGTATATGACAGTGCATTAACCTAATGCACAAACAATATTGCGGGATATTATGTTAAAAATCAAGCTTTTTTACGCGAACGGGTAAGACAATAGATAAAAAGAAAGACTTTGATATCTCCTACAGAAAAATCTCGAACTATTATTTGATTTAAATTTCCCTTTACCGTCACTAACTGTAATTAAATAAAAACATTTATAATTTTTAATTTAAGTTATAAACCGATAGTTTTTAACATTTCTTAAAGCTAAGGTCTAAACCCTGGCAAACGCGACTATAGTAAGGGAATCTTCTATAGTAAGGTTTTAGCGTACAGTTGCAACAGGGTAACCACACACCAGTACACAATTAGCACAACAAATACTAGGGTTTTGTTACAATTAGCGGTACAATTAGCTGTGCTCACTGAGCTTCATTGCTTTGACCCGTCTCAGGTAAGGTAAGGTTTGTAAACTTGGACCACCTCGTTGGTTTAGGGCCGGTTTCTATAAACGGAACGTCTTAGATAACATATACGAATCGTTTTTAACGAGCTGTTATCAACCAATCGGAAGTTTCGGTAGTTATGATAACGCCACGTTTATTTTGAATTTGTTATAGACTTACGTCAAGTAGAATAGCACTATCCGTTAGTAAACTCGTTTTATTTTTATGGGAACTGGGCAATTGATGCTTAAATTACATAGTAAACTAAAGTTTCTTTTAACTAAAACCATTTCTTAATATATTTTTGTTGAATATGCGGTTCACCTGATGTTAAGTGACTGACCGCAGTCCATGAACATTAACAACAACAAAGTGTTGCAGATGTCTTGCCAGCTCGAAGACAGGGGAGGGGAAAGAAGAGAATTAATGATGGGAAATTGGGAGTGGAGTACAACAAGATGGGAGAGGAATGGAATGGGAATATAGGCCTAATTTCCATTGGGTAAAGATCAAAAAGGGGCGATCAGAGAATATTACGACCCGCTAAAACCGATGCGCATGATGCTAGTATGTTGAAACTTGAACACAGTCCTACATTCCTTTGCTTCGAAAGTTATATACGAATTTATATTGATGTATATCTAAACATTATTTATAAATACTTACATTGTATTTCAGCGTTTAAAGTTGAAATTTATTTCTCTTATAAAGTACATTTTAAACTATATTAAAATGAAGTTCCATCGTAATATTTAAAACAAAAGGCGACTTTAATTCAATGCGATTATTTTTGCGCTTGAACTGTTTAGCTTTTCTTTTGTGATCTACAATACTAGACCAGTGAAGCTTTGTTGTTTTAATGTATATCTATATCTCTGCCGTTTGTAACATTATTTAAAAATACACAGTAAAGTATGAGAATTTATTTATTAAAAAATCATTTTACATTTTTTATGTGGGTCACGTGATGCCACATCTTGACTAATAACATCTAGTTCCAAACTAAGCAAAGCTTGTACTATGGAAACTAGATAACTGATAGACATAAAAAGTATGTTTAAAAGCTTTGCTTAGTTTGGGACTAGATGGCGTTGTGTTTTTAGTCCAGGAATATTTATTATTATTATGATTATTTACTTTACCTCTCTAAAACATAATATTCCTGTAGTATTTGCTCAATTCACGCAGTATAAATTATCGGTTCTTTCATCACGCATATTCCATTTGAAATTGTGATACCGCACAAATCATAGGCACTTAAGTATTTCACCAAACGATCTATAACCTTGATTTATGGTCTCATAAAACCTGTTATAACCAATTCCATTGACAATAATGACCCGATGGATACCATAACGTGTGGCTTCAACCGTAATATTGCCGGAAAAAGTCGTATATACAGGGTGTCCCAAAATTCAACGATAATACGGCACCAGGTGGTGGGCCTACTCATAACTACTTGAGGAAAAATAAAATAAAAATTCAATCTAACTTGTTTTTTAAATTATAAAAAAAATTGATTTGCTTCAAAAAATTTCACCTACTAAGACATTTTTTGTTACCATGTCCACAATTTTACTAATATTTCTAACTTTTCTTTTGTATTGGAAACTTAAGTAGCACTGCTATCCACCACAATCATTTAAATACCCAGAATGCATGTAGTTTTTACATAAAAAGCAATTGAAATTGTATTTTTCTCTAAAATTTCGATAGATTTTTACTTTCAGTCAACTTTGATTCATTGTGGTGTAATCTATACATATAATAAAAGAGTAACCGAACCATTTCTGTACATTGAATATTTTTCAAAAAGAGTAATTGGTATGCAATAATATGTATGTTCCATAGATACCAAAACCATGGTTAGAATTTTTTTTTCTGTTTGTCTGTTTGTCTGTTTATCTGTTTGTCTGTTTGTCTGTTTGTCTGTTTATCTGTTTGTATGTGCGTCAATCACGTAATAACCACTTGGCAGTTTTTGATAAAATTTCACATGCTGATAGATCCATATTAGGTGCAAATTATAGGCTACATTTTATTTGAAAAAAAATAATTTTAGGGGTGGCTCTCCATACATGTAAACGGAGGGTAAAAAAATTAATTCGCGAATACATCATTAAATTTGATGTCATTAGATAGGTCTTTAAAAATGAAATAAAGGTTTCTACATGCGTTTTTCGATAAATTAAATATTTTTTGAGATATATGCTTCTAAAGTCGTGAAAATGTCATACCACGTGACAATGTGAGATTTTGGTTGAGTTGCGGACATGCCTTTTTATACTCTTTACGTATAGATACGGTAAAAAACACTCAATAAATTCTCAAAAACCTTCACAAAATATATAACTGTTCGCCCGCGGCTTCGCTCGCGTGTACTACAATTTTCTGTATTTCGAAGAGGCGCGCGTACTGTGAGATTTTGGTGAAACCCATTTCCATAGAAAATTATAAAAAGCATATAGACATATGCATATAATTATGAGCGGTCCTGCGACCGTCAAACTTTTGTCGTGCGCCTCTAAAAATACAGAAAATAGTAGCCCACGCGTGCGAAGCCGCGGGCGGAAAGCTAGTCAAAAGTATATAACTCAAAGGTGACTGATTGATATAGTGAACTTTCAACGCACAGTCCAAACCGCTGGACGGATCGGTCTGAAATTTGACATGCAGGTAGATGTTATGACGTTGGCATCCGCGAAGAAAGGTTTCTGATTAAATCGTGGGATTTTAACGAACGGAGAAAACAGATATACGCGGGTGATACCGCAAAGCATAGCTAAGTATAAAATTAATCACAACTTTTGGAAAACTATAGTTATCAAGGAAATTGGTAAAGATATTATATCCTGCTCTGTCTCAATATTTAATACTGTCTGAGACAGTACTTATTTCAATAACATTATATTTAGAATAGAATGGAATAAAATAATCATAAATACAGTTGATGACAAAGATGAAAATATTTATACAGTATAAACACATTGGCACAGATAGGGCATGCAAAAATTAATATTAATATAATTAAGTAGCAATTATCATTACTATCACCTTAACAAAATAAATATAATCTTTGGATTTTTAACCGGCGTTCCAAAAATCGTCACCGTTCATTGGAACATAACTATTGTTTTATTAAGCTCTATACAAATAAGAACCCAGCGATCCCCACTAGTAGAAAATTATGATGTAATTTATAATAGTTATTTGTAATTACATGATAATTTTCTACTATTTTTATTATTTAATTTTTGATTGAACAATATTACCTAAATTCCTTCACACCATTGTAGATTTGATCAAAAATCTCCCTAATTTTGGTGACTAATTTCAGGTCAACCGCAATGATCAATATTAGCTCGAATTTTAGTTAACACATAGCGAATGAATTTTAGCTATCATGTAAAACCACTCGTAGTAGATAATATAATTAGAGCCTGAAATTTGCGAGCCACTGGCGACAATTTAATTTTGAAACTGCTGGCGAGCTTTTTAATTAATTTTCCGATATTTAGTACATTATCTATGAGATTACAATTTATAACTAGACTTAGTGCAGTATATTCAATTAATACGGAAGAGAGAAGTGTTTAATTTAAATTTACATAAATTATTTACAAGCCAAATACGGGTGAAACATTTGAATTATAAAATATACATCACGTGACCATTTTTTCTAGCAAAATGAAAATATATTTATTTGACTGTATGACATCGTGACTGACATCATGACTTCAGACCAGGAAACAAACAATATACAAAATAAGTTTCAAATAGACCAACATTGTTTCATACAGCTAAATAGGGCGATCTAACAGCGATGCGAATTGCGACGCGGCAAGCGGTGGGTAGTGGTAACAAATGTAAGAGTATTTATGAAGTAGGCTACAGCTTCGAAGAGCGCGAATTTAACAAATGTACTGGCGAGTATTGAGGCGGCCACAGCTCAACGCGCCGCCCGCCGCGATCCCAGTCGCACCGCGAGAAGCTGTGTAATGTGATTTGGCAAGATTTATTCCATGTACTCTCTATGCGATTATAAACATAAATCACACGATTTACCCGTATGGCGACGGGCTAGAATACATGTGTCGTCACCCCATTTCTACCCGTGGGTGTCGTAAGAGGCGACTGAGGGTAATTCTGCTGCATAACATCTCCAGCAAGAAAAGAGTGGGAGCCGAGCATTGCACAATTGGGTCAAGCTCGCACCGGTGTAATTACCGGCCCCAGCAGAAGACCGGCTTAAGCAGTATTGCACTGCTGTCCTACTCCTCTCCCAACTTCCTATCATTAATCCTTTCCTTATCCCCTCCCCTTTCTTCAAGCCGGCAAGGCATCTCGACACTTGCTGTTGAAGATGTTCAAGGACTGCGGTCAGTCACTTAACATCAGGTGAACCGCATGCCCCGCTTGCCTGCTGTAACATAAAAAAAAAGAAAATCAGAGATCTTTAAATGCTAGTGGCTCGCCCCGAGCTGGACCTCGCATTGTAATTCATAAACCAGACCTTTCATTTGATACGCCTATTTTATCCCCCCTATTTTCGTTACAAATAAATATAAATAAATAAATAAAATCTTTATTACTTCAAAAGACATACATTTCATTAATTATTCAATTTTTTTCACATATAAAAGAAAACAAAGAAGTCATTTTAAAGTTATCGTAGGGACCTTTGGAAGTTTAGCTATGATATGTTATATTACACCCTCATTGAATACGCTCATCTTAAAACTCGACAATTTTTTTTGTCGAAACTAATCCCCTATTAAATTTTATAAAGATCGGATAAACAGTACTTAAGTTATCGTCGGACAAAGTTTTTCATTACATAAAAACACACAAACGCCTGGCCATGTCGACTCTGAGACCTCGCTTCGCTCGGTCATTTAATCTCAGATCTTCATAAAAGCTACTTTCGTAATGAAAATCCATATAAATCTTACAACGAAGAAGTCATATCCGCCAGTGGGGGTAAATGCATCTCAGACCGGATTCAATAACAGCTTCGCTTTGCACAAAATATTATTAAGCTTTCGCTTTTCTATCTGTGATCGAATTCAGGGCTACGTCTTATATTGAGTTAACCAATAGACAAGATAGTAGAAATAAATAAATATTCAAGGACATTTAACACTTAACATCAGGTAACCCACTTGCTCCTTTGCCTGCTCTGCCATAAAAAAAATCTATGCCACCTAGTCCCAAACTAAGTAAAGTTTGTACTATGAAAACTATATAGCTGATATACATACTAAACATACTTTTTTGTAAAGACATACATACTATAGATAAATTAACACCCAGACAGTAGAAAATTATAAATAATTTTTACATAATTATTTTTACATTGTGATAGAGGTGTCTACCCAGTACAAGATTTTTTAAAATTAATACTAGACAATTCAAACTAAGGATGTATGAATAAAACAATTGTAAAATTGTTTGTATTATATCGATAGAAAATTTTCGCAAATATGTTTGGTGTAAAATTAAGAGTGACTTTTAAATTCACTTATGGAGAGAATATTGTTTACATACCAATGAAATATTATGTAATGTTATATACAGTTTTTTTATTTGTTGAGTTCAGGCTTCCATAGTGATTGCTGTGTATGACTAAAATTACTGCAATGTGAATTAAACACTGATTTAAATTTATGAGAAATTACTACATTTATACAATTTTACTCTCGAAAAGATTAGTAGCGAAAAATGCTTTAAAAAGGTGATACGGTCTATATTAAACATAACAAACTCTTGACGATCTTTTGCAACATTAATTGAAATTTTCTAAAGTTGTGAAATATAGATAAGAAACATCAAAGGGCGGATGCTGTACGAACAGACATCTCTTTGAGGGTGAAGTTCCGAATTAAATTTTGAACTTGCACCCGCGTGTAAATCATAATTAATTCAATGGTGTCATTCCGTGACGAACGGGAATATTTTGAATTATTCCAGAATTATAAATAATTAAGGATTTACTTTGGACGGCATTTTACTTGTAGTTAAAATATTTAAGTGGGTAGGAATGAAAATCTCGAAACAAATCGTTGTGTAGCAAAATTTGTAATTAAATTAAATTACTAGGACTTTGTAGAACGCAAATATGGATGTATAATCGGATGATGTTTTTCTATTAATTTTAATAAAAGGAATAAAAACGTGTCCGTGAGACGTTAATTAAATGCTAGCATGATGCTGAGTCAGGTCCTTTTTGGGCATGTGAATTATCTATACATAACTATGCATATAATAAAACAGTAAGAGTAATTTCTATACAATATATAGATAATATATAGATAATATATAGACCCTAAAACCATGGTTGTATTTTTATATTTGTCTTATCTGTCTGTATGTGCTTGATAAAATGCAATTTATAGGTTATATTTTATTTTTAAAAATAGGTGTATATATCATTAAATGAAGTGTCATTGGATAGGTACTTAAAAATGAAATAGAGGTTTATAAATAGTTTTCTGGCTATAATAAATATTTTACGAGATATTCGCTTCTAAATTCGTAAAATTGTTATACCTGGCGACATCATGGATGTTCGCCGTAGGCGGAAAGCTAGTATATAATTACGACACCCACGGGTAGAAATAGGGTGGTGACACACGTTAAAAAATTTAAATAAAAGCATAAGAATAGGGCGTATCTTCTTTGTTGTAGTGAAAAATTATTCCTTATTGAACACATGAATGATATACATAGCCATCTTTTCTCGAACTTCACAAAGGGTCGGGTTATCATGTTCAATAACCCACTTCCAATCATCAAAAGTTTTATCAGCAAAATTAATGGTTCACACATTTCAGGCATTCATCGGATGCGGGCGGAATACGCAATGATAAATGTCTTTCACGCATTAGGATTTTTGGGCAGATTGTTAATGGATTTTGCTTTTATTTTGTAAAATATGGTTTCGAAATTTATTTGTATACCGGGTGTTTGTCTATGCAGTTAAAAAGGGGATACAAAGGAACAGCAGTGGTAGCTGAGGGGAACATTGAGCAAAAAAAATATTTTTATTAATATAGCATTAAATTATTCTATTCATCGTAATTATTAATTTCCATTTAGTCAATCATATTTACATCATAAAAATGAAAATACATAAAATAAATACATAATTTAGTAGAAATAGTAATCTATTATCACTGTGACACAAAGAGCACAGTTTTATAAATTTAATTTGGATATTGAATTCTTAAAAATATCAAAGGTTTTTAATTTATATCTATAACACCAGCTTACACTACGCTTACTTTATATCCAATATTTTTTTCAAGACTACATAGACAGATACAGTGGAAATATTAGATTGCATAATGTAAATATTGAGAATTTTTTATTCGTTTAAATCAATTTGGAAATAAATATAACTCATACCCTTCCTTGCTCCTTTCTTAGTTGATGATAAGTATAATAAATAATCTCGCATTCATCAATACTTTTATCAATAAAATTAATGGTTCTCACATTTCAGGCATTTATCGTAGTACAGACTGAATGAACACTGTTCTTGGTCAATGATAAATGTCTTTCACGTGTTACGATTTTTGTGCAGATTGGTAATGGGTTCTACTTTTAGCAAAATTAAAAAAAGATGGTTTGGAAATGTATTTGCAAGTTTATGCAGATACAATGAAAATACTAAATGGCATAATTTTGATGTTCAATAGATATTTATGGGAAAAAATAAAAAAATAATTTGGAATCAGGTTAAACAATGTTACAATAAAATTCAGTTAAAGCACACCAGTATATTATCTACTGTAGACATTTCATAAAAGAACCACAAATTAATGTCATTAATAATTTACGCATTAGGATTTTTGGGCAGATCCTTTATAGGTTTTTTAACTGATCTTGTAAGACGTTGTCAATCTTTATCCTATCTGTTTACTATATTTTGATAGATTTGTGGTGTTTCATATTAACTCTTATATTGATTTGGGGTATTGTATATATTGTGTGTTTCTTTTTGTTTTAGATAGCTCTTGATGGACACTGCTCTTGGATCATAAAAAAAAATTAATGTGTAGTATATTCACATCGGGACATTGGCAAAATTGTGGCAACACAGCACTGCCATTAAGAAAAAAAAATTAATTGAAGACGTTGTCGTCTAATTTTATTTGTTACTGCATCAGATAAATTATTTAAGTAGTTATATTATTGTAAGTTTAGCAAAATCATAATTATGTGTAAAATCAAGCAGAAAATTCCATATTTTTATATTCTGTTGAAATATTTTTACAAATATAAGGAAGAATGCAAATTATCCGCATTAAAATTCATGGATAACCTTTCAGTAAGCCAGTAACAGTAAATTATACTCTAAAATAGTTCCCTTAACGAAATATGGCTGATGTAAAAAACGCCACCGAGCACTGCTTGCGTTGTTTTTCAGAAACAAATCTATTTATACATATAAATTTTTTCTAAGCTGTGAACAGACCATTTCTGTACTTTAAATACTAATTTCCATTCCATACCGTTATAGATCTTACAACATTGGTTAGTATTTATGTTAACATTTCTGTGTCCATATTGAATTTTTCTAATGTGATAGACTACTAATAGGATCAACTTACATTCGATTTAAATATTAATAATTATTAGGGTTAGTTCGGGCACATATGTGGAAGAAAATTGAGAAAACATACGTAGATGGGATGTCATTGAAAAGGTATTTAAAAATTAAAAGTTCTAAAGTCGTCACAAAGGCATTCCTTGAAAAATAATTTCATAGACCATATATATTAAAAGTCCACGCGAGCGAAACCGCGGGCAAAAAGGTAGTGTTTTTAAACCTTTACCGAAAGCTCACTTCTTTAAACGTAAACTTCAAACATTAATTACACATGAAACATGATTGAAGCTTAAATTAACAGAAACATATAACATAAACTAAATAAGGATTCGAGGGTGCTTGCGCTTGTGGATATGAAAACGAAATGGAATAATATTTGAGTAATGTAAGACGTATTAGGAGTGTGTTTAGTTTTCAATGTTTGATTTGGTAATTTGATCATGTTTGGAGGGGATTAGGAAATAAACTATCGTAGTAATATTTGGTGCTACAGCAGGCAAGCGGAGCACTTCCTCTAATTTTAAGTGGCTGACCGAAGTCGATGAAAATCTACAGCATCAAAGTGTCGCAGATTCTTTGCCGGCTTGAAAGAAGGGGTAATATGGAGAGGATTAATGATGGAACATTGGGAAAGGAAAGTAAAACAAGGTGGGGAAATGGGATGAAAATACAGGCCCTCAAGGCCCCGTTCACCGTACGAAATACAGTGCAATACTGCTTCACGCTGATCTTCTGCTAATATGGTGGTACTTGCACCTGTGCGAGCTTGGCCCAATCGTGCAATACTGGGTTCCCACTCTTTTATCTGCAGGTGTTATGTAGCAGTATTACTGTCTGCCTCTTACGACACGTATTCTACCCGTCACCACCGTAGAATAGAAAATGCAATTTGTACGATGTGCATCAGTGTAGTACTAGAGAGACATTGTTCTAAATAAGGAACTGTGCTATAAGTTTTTATAAATAATCTCCCAACGATGGAAAAGTCATTAAAGAAGCTATTAATGCTTTGGTAATTTAGTTGTTTTTAATCGGTTATGTTTACATAACATTGAATGGACCGTGAGTTACTTGTACTGTTATTAAAATATACAAGTTTTCTTTTACGTCCCCTTAATACTCTTAACCACATAAATCTCTGAGTGGGTTGTAACAAAAGAAAGGCAATCCGACAGTCTGAGTCAGTAAAACGTAGACTTTATATCAACACTAAAAGGATTCCTCGTAAAGTCTAACACTAGATTCAGTTGACGTCGCAAAAATTAAGACGAACGGTTGTAAAACTCCCAAGGGATTCATGAATTGAACCTTAGACTGCGTTCACTTATTTTTTTTAATTGTATTATATAAGTACTTACTTTTTAAGCAACTTTAAAAAAAAGGGAGGAGGTTATCAATTCTACCGTATTTTTTAAACGTATGTTACTACATATCTTTAGAAATTATGGACTGATTTGGAATTTTTTTCCGTTCGAAAGAATAGTGTCAGTGTGGTTATAGAAATTTGGTTCAAGTTTGATTAGTCTAGTGGAAGATATTCCAGGAAACTCCTCGAAAATCAACAGGATATGCTCTGCGGTTAAGGTTTATAATATGATGTATATACTCATTAAACTTTAACTCTGAGACTAAATTGTGACTAGACGAGGTGATTACCCTTCGAGGTCACTAAAAAGGAAAAATAATGCCCTTAACTATCTTTTGGACTGAATATACTGTCTTGCACACAGGTAAGATATTTATTATATTTTTAATAATCTATAATCCCCGAATTTCACGCAAACGAAGCGCTATGAAGATGATATATATTTTTTTTATATTATGAAAGCAAAAACAATTCTAAATAGATTTTTACTGTGACCAACCCTTAACGATATTACAAAACAAGGGGCGGTCGCAAGCAAAATTGGACATTTGGGAAAAAATGTCCCTTAAGTTCAGTGAAATTACATTTTAAACTTCCCTAATGCCATTGTAATTGCTACATTTGTCTTTACAATGCCTATTCGTCAGTTTTCAATTATACGGGAAATTTTTCCTAATTACTAATGCGCTAAAATCGATATTGCTTTGATCGAAATAATTAGAAAATGAAAGGGTTTATTCGAGGAGAAAGTAATTAATTTCAATAGAAATATAAATATATGCTAGTTTTGATGTAATAAAATATCTCTAAATTATTTCATGGCAAGATTAAGCAACCCTGGCAGATTTTTCTTCCCGTAAAAATTATTTAAGTCGGAATTTTTCAATTATTTTGTCCTCTTCAATAACATTATTACATTTTACCGCCGTGAATTTTTCAAAATTTTAATTTTGTTTTCCAAAAAGTAATTTATTACAGTAAATGGCATGCATGATAAACAAAATTACCACGCAAGAAACCCCGAATAACGACATTAACTGATTTTGTTAAGATAAGAAATTACCAACGCAAGTGCCTCGTTTACCGTTAATTTAATGGCGTTATATCTCATGGCGTTTAATTTAAATTTTGCTGGTATAAATACATTTTAGCGAAACAAAATTTTACTTAATAATCTGTTTAATAAACAAGAACTTTATCGCTATTTATCAATTTTTTAATTATGTAGCTGTGTTCTGTTATAAAAAAACTTTTCTTTCTTTCTTTCTTTCTTTCTTTCTATTAATGAGGTAAAAAATTGACTGCGAGTTAAAAAAAGTAACACATCTTTCTAATGGTTACAGAATTTTTGAAATCAGTTCAGAAATTTTTGTGTGAAAACATCACAAGTATACATACAAAGGCAAATGTTTCCACTTTATAATATACTAGCTGTTCCGCGCAGCTTCGCTCCCGTAGCACAATCTAATAACACCTGTAATATAGCCCATGTTACTCGTGGATAATGTAGCTTTCGAATGGGGGAAGAATTTTTAAAGAAAACAAACAAACAAAGTTTTTCTCTTTATAATATGAGGGTAGTTAGCTTTGCCTCGTGGTTTTGCCCGAGTATATCTGTTTTCCCCGAGTATATCTGTTTTCCCCGTTCCCGTGGGATTTGATCAAAATCCTTTCTTAGCGGATGCCTACGTCAGAAAATCCGTGTGAAGACGTTGAGTGGGGGACCAATTTATCGCACACATAAGTATTAAATTTTTCCTTAAAGTATTTTAAACGCGGTCTATTATACATCCTTGAAAAAGTATTTTATTTAATATGGAAAGTACTCGCGTTAAAACAAACACAAGATTATAAATAATGTGTTTTTTACTCGGTAGGTTTATCTGTAAAAATGTACTTTCTTTTTTCTTTCTTTATTTCATAGCATCTACCTGCATGTCGAATTCTAGCGGTTTGGGCCTTCAGTTGATAAATCACCATGTCAGTCAGTCACCGACGAGTTTTATAAAATATATAGAAGTATAGAAAACTTATCCCTTTCAGTAATATGGGTTCTGCACCTATATTTATACCCGTATTGTAATATCTTCGGGATCTTTATGTAGCAAATTGGTTATTTGATAGATTTGACCTTTAAATGCCACGTAAGTAAAGTCACTTTCAATTTGGTTATATTATTTATTCTAATAAAAATATTTTACACCCTTTGTCTTCTTCTATTAGACATTAAAAAAGCAACCGACAAGTTTTGTCCTGCGGTTATGCTGCTTATAGTACGGGCAAATTATACATAATAATTATAAACTGTAGCTTATATATTATTCCAATATACAAGCTGTATTCATAGTTACCACAGTTTCATCCAAATTGGTTCAGTACTATCTATGAGAAAGATTAAGATACAAATAATATACTTATCATTTAAATTATCAGATGAATGGTTTCTTACAAGGAAATAGTGTAAATTTTGTACTAAAAATTATTTCGGTGATTCGAATAACCTTTCTTAAAAGTTTGGTCTTTAATTTAGTCTAGCTTATTAACCAGCTTTTAGTTCAAAAGCTTACATTATCCTCCCGTACAAAAATAGTTTACGTCAATTAAATAGCAAGCCGTTACAGTACTGAACATTACTATTGTGGTTTCAGCAGTTTGCACAGCATTATGAAAACCCAGCTCACAATACATTGCTGTTTATGTAAGCGTATACCGTTTTATTGGGAGTATAAAGTGTGCAATGTGACTCGAATTTACTTTACAGTTCGGTTGAAAAAATATTGTGGAACTGCTTTTGCTTCAGGCATTTAATACTCGTTTTTTGCTTCAAATTATGTAAAAGACTATTTTTGAATAACGTTAATTTTTGCACGCGTAGTTATTGTCTATTTGATTCATTATTCAGAAAGCTCAATATATTTTTGATTACTTTCTAAATAAGGTAAGGACGGAAAAAGAAACACAAAAGATATAGAAATAAAACCGTCTAAATAAAACCAATTTAAAAAAATTATTTAATATGAACGACATCAAAGTCAATGTTAAGTTTGCACAATTTTTTAATACTAAAATATTGACAGCGACAAATATATATAAAAAAAACGTTTAAAAATTTCTTCCTCCTTGAAAGTCATTTAAATATGATGCCATGCCAATGCATCATGCCAATGTATTTAAATCAAGTTTGCACAAAATTAATCCCAAGACTCACCACAAGTACCAGTGCCCTATTCATCAAACGTTACAAGCCTTGTAATACAAGCTATTTCGCTTGTAAATTTGAGAATTTTTAATGCATTCATCATAACTACATGTGTAAATTACCGTTTACAAGTAAAATCATTTGTCATTTTGTGATTTACAAGTATTTTTTCACACGTGTATTAGAGGATTTTGTTTATCATAAATGTTTTTGCAACTTGTAGCTTGTAACTTGTAACGAAAAGTCTGAGAGTGTCCAGAGACTCTTAAAAATATTACATGTGCTCATATTTTAATATTTTCGGTGGATACGCGTCCAAGGGACTTACATATCATTAGTATTTCTTTCCATTCTACTTTTTTGATAGTTTATTGGAAAAAACGGTAAATAAAATATATTTTTTTTATATTAATTATACAACTGTAAGTTTCGAATCTATTTTTCAAGGTGTAATTGGTGTAATTCGTGATGAAAATATAATTTACCAACATACTATTCTTGTTTTTAAGAAATTTTTTCTAAAAATACCATAAGCGTCGCCAATAGATCTTATTAACCTTATTTATACACGAAAACTAGCAAAATATTTACGTCAATTCGAGACATAACCTAGGAATAGAAAACTTGCTACTATTGAACATTATTTAATTAATACATATACACAGTAATAGAATATTTTTAAAAATAGAATTTCAATTCAAACAAAAACATAAAATGACTTTTCGAATGCCCAATGTTAACCCTGGCATGCCTTACGTGGGATATGACAGACCGCGCCGCGAGAAAAATCGTCACATCTTTAAATTATTCACGCAAATGTTCTAAAGGTTTCTATAACCAAGTTGGTTTCACACCATAAGATTAGATAATAACGATTTGGGGTTCATAGCACTAGTTCAGTAGATAGACACATGAGTGCAAAGTGCATTGGGGCATTAAATAGCCCACGTCGATGGATGCTATGATGATTATTTTATACTTATTATTAATATTTTGTTACTTTGATAGTTTCATTAAAAGGATTTTATGGTGTTTTTAAGCGGTACCCCGCTTTGTCACCGGTGTATGTTTGATACATGTGGTTAATGGAGGGTTAATGTCATCATTTCATGATTCATTCGGGCTTGAAAATTCTTTGATGTACGTAAATTACAAGAAATTGTAAAACAATCTTGTAATATTAAACTTGTGAGCTTGTAAACTTGTAATGTTTGATAAATAGGGCACAGGAGTGAATAACTTAAGAGAAGTGGCAATTTAATCACGAAGCTTAACGTCTAAATAAACATAAAACTAACGAATTTCGATTGTTCTAGAAGTCTAGACGAGCACCGACTCAGTTAAGATCGCTACGATTGATAGAGGCAAAACCCTGATTAACAATATCAATTAAATCTTATGGCTAAAGTTGGACCTTAGTCCTCGGTAATAGGGGTTGTTTTTCAATGGCAATCAATCATAATTTGATGGAACATTATCGGCAGTCATTTGTGCCTTTCTCGTTCCCCATCTGTCAATTCGTCGGGTGATTACGATTGGTAAATCTCATTTTCTGGTATGGCTATGTGGGACTAATGAATGCAATATTAATTACTAGCTTTCTGCCCGTGGCTTGGCTTGCGTGAACTACAAAACGTTTTGATAAATTTTAATAAAGCTAAGTACTGTCCATTGTTCTGTTCTGTGTATGTTAGACCCGACTGCCTCGTTGGTCTAGTGGTTGCATCTTTGACTACAGATTGAGGGGTCTCGGGTTCGATTCCCGGGTGGGGCCAAAAATGTTATTTAGATTTTTCTAACAAAATGTTTCAATGCCTGATCTCTCTCCGGTCCTCCGATCTGCCATCCCATTGAGTTATGAGAATGAAGGAATAGAGAGTGCACTTGTGTTTGCGCAAATACTTATTTCCTATATCTCCTGCGTACCTGGCTGATCTCTGTTAAGATTGGCCACCATGACCGGTCGGGGAGGCATTATTATGTTAGATCCCAACTTCCCCATTACCACCCGATCACGAACTTTGTTCTCATAAATTTATTAACGAAATTTATTCCCTAAGATATTAAAATACCATTCAAAGTTGGTATTACTTGAAGTTGTGAAGTTGTGGACCACAGCTGAATATAAATAGGAAAGATATTATATTTTCGATTTTGCAAACTAATAACGTTTAGAAAATAAAGTTTTAGATACGTGGGTCATGTTTCACTTCTTAGATGTCTTTCGATGTTTTTATTAACGGCCCGTTTTTAATATTCTATCTATCTCTTGTTTCGCTTACTAAAATCAGACAAATCTATTTATTTGCACTTACTTTGATCTCAATATCATAACGAAGAATACATTTGCTAGGACTCTTGTCTATCTATTGTCATATAATTTGACATAACAATATATCCATAATCATTGATACATTATTGGAAACGGCCGTAAATTGGGAGGAGAAACTTTAAAACTTTTGTCAATGTTTGTTTTGTCCCTATATCTAGTTTACTAACAAAACAATGTTAAAAATATGTAACAATTAGAAAAATTATGTGGTATTGCTGATTTTTTTATCAAAATCCTTTCATAGCGGATGCCTACATCATAACAGTGTAATTTTTTGTTAGATAAAATTGGAATAACTTTTCTTGGCTTCACCCGGGATTCGAACCCGAGATACCTCGATCTGTAAGGATGCAACCACAAGGCCAACGATACAGACTCTATTTCACACAAAATTGAATGCGAAACACCATTTAATTCATCTAATATAATCATGTATTCTAATGATCAACGTTATGGGCAGATATTAGTATGTTTAGAAACAGGTAATATACAATTTATTATGAAAATCATTTTTGCCTTCGTGGAATATAAAGGTCAAATCTATCAGCGAACCAATTTGTTAACCTGTTACATAATGTTGAAGATATAATATGATTACCGTAAATACAGCCGCAGACATATTATTGGCTTAGGTAGCCTATACAATCTATATTTTAATATTCTTGAAGGCCTACGTGAGTCTTGTATAAAACCAGAATTTGCCGGTTTGCGCCTTAATTTCATAGTCCATCAATCAGAAATTTAATAATATCTATTCATAGATATTATATAAAAGCTGTTTTGTTTTTATCGTTCAAAAATCGTCTTTATTTTGCACAATTTGTACATACATTAATTGCCTGAAGCAAAAACATTTCCACAATACTTTTTCAATCAAATCGTAAAAGTAAATTCGAATCACATTGCACAGTTTATTTCGCCAATGAAACGGTGTACGCTTACATAAACAGCAATGTATTGTGAGTTGGGTTTTCATAACGCTTTGCAAGTTGAAACCACAATAGTAATGTTCATTACAGTAACACACGGCTCGCTATTTAATTGAAGAGAACTTTTTTTACGTAATACTGGAGGATGATGTAAATTAAATGCTGTAAATATTTCTGCTTTACTGAAACAACCGCAAAGTTTTAAAAAGGACAATTTCGAAACACGGTAAAAGTATCTAAAAAGAAATTGATAGTTCATAATAATAATAATAATAACTCCCCTGAATGATTTCGGCCATGGTGGCCAATCTCAACAGAGACTAGGCAGCTGTGCAGCAGATATTATAGTGCACAAGTGTACGCGCGAACACAGGTGCACTCTCTATTCTTTTACTCTCATCCTCATCTCTCGCTATGGGACGGCAGACCGACACGACCGGAGAGATATGGCGCAGGACCGACGGCTTTACGTGCTCTCCGAGGCACGGGGGTATTCCAAAATCACCAACTTCCAGACTCAGGGCTGTTACTGTGATTTCTTTGTCAGAAAAATCCCAATAACATTTTTTGATTGGCCCCACCCGGGACTCGAACTCGAGACCCCTCGACGAGGCAGTAAATACTTCAAGACAAGGTAGCGTCGAACTAAGCGAAGGTTTATGAGGAAGGGTCAATGTAACATACATACAGACATTGTTACTCTTTCGTTTAAAGTAAAGCGAACGGAATACAATAGTAATTTGCTTATCTATACTAATATTATAAAGCTGAAGAGTTTATTTGAAGGCGCTTATCTCAGGAACTACTGGTCCGATTCGAAGAATTTTTTTAGTAGTTAAATTTTTTCATCCGTAGGAAGGAACTGGCGTCCATATCACAGGCTGCGCCTAGCTTGGAAGCCAGGGACTCATTAGTTTAAATTGACACTAAAATTGGTTAATAAAATATTTTAATTTTTTTTTAATTTTTTTAGTGTTAGATAGCCCATTTATCGAGGAAGGCTATAGGCTATACATCATCCCGATATTCCCACGGGAGCGAAGCCCTAGGGTGCAGCTAGTTTAAAATATTTTACCTAGTATATAAGGCATATTTCAAATGTTTTATTCTATACAAACGAAATAACAACACAGCAGTCATAATTGTAACATACGGGTAGCTATTTGATTGTAAAAGTGACATCTTTTTTTCTTTTTTTACTGACAACGAAAGCTGCTAATAAAAGCTGGTTTACTTCTGTGGAGTTGGATTAACCTCCCTCAAATAAAACTTTAGAAAGGACGGTCTTGAGTGGACATCAAAGTTTATAACAAGAAATGTAAACGACTTCGTTGTAGAAGCAACGAATGTTAATTATTTTTGTGGCTCTTTAGAATAAAATGTAACTATTAATTGATAAAAAACACAGTGAGTAGAAACCGCCTTCAATACAATTAATTATTATTATATTACTTATCTTTAGGAATATACGGCCATTTTCAGAAATGTATCAGACATAACAATCTATCCATAATCATTGATATTATATGACAATAGTTAGACAAAAGTCATAGCAAATATATCCGTCGTTAGCATATTGAAAGTAAGTGCAAATAGATAGATTTGTCTGACTTTAGTAAGCAAAACAAGGGATAGATAGAATATTGAAAACGGCCGTAAAATTTCAGCCAGATCCATCCAGTGGTTTGGGCAGTGCGTTGATAGTTATATATAGGTTTATTGGTAACTTGACGTTTTTCTTATACAAGGTGATAGAGGGTCTTGTATTCTATAAAAGTAAGCCACATTTATGTCCTGTGAAACACATAGTTTTTGAGGTATTCGAATTTGTTTTTTTTTTTAATTTCGACCTTCGGACTCAAAGTCTGTTTTTGTAAAATCTACATGGTTTATGTATTTTGAGTTCTTGAACTCATAACTGATATTATGGCTAATCGCTGTAAATAGTAAGAAATTCCGAAATGGCAGTCATTTTAATTTTTCACTCACCGAAATTGTTGTCGCGTGTGAAAATTTCATATCACTTTAATCGTACAAATTGATGGAAAATCATCCTCATTTTATCAGCTTAACTTAATTTAGCTATTAATCAACAAAAACAGGACGAAGCAAATGCTTATCTATTATCTATGTATGCTTGTATATTATTAAATCAGTATACATATCACGATTACCTTTCTGGGCACGTCGACTAAAAAGGGGATCTTATAAATGTTAGCAATAAGTTGCAGTGATCCCTCGCTGAACCATTGAAGTACCTACACTATAAGCGACACATGTTACCCATTGTATAGTTTTAGCACATGAGCACAGTTGGCCGTAAGATAAATCTATTTACTGACTGGAAAAACATTCAAAATGTTTACACGTGTAAACTTATTTCTTCTTATGATCAAGATTAGGAATACATGTTAAACCACCGACAATTCAAGAACTAAGTGGGAACTTAAGTGAAATTAGTGGGGCAGAGCTAATCTATACTAATCTATACACATATAAGACATAGACATAGACACAACATTTGTCACAAAAAACATACATAACAACATAATCACAGAAGAAACAAGACAAATACAAAAAAAACAGAAATAGAAAAGGAAATTGAATATTCAAACAACAATCAGACAAAAAGAAACATTAAAAACTTGTTATCAAAACAGTAACCAAAAAAAACATCGTGACTTTCAATCCCAAGAAATATCATTTGTTTTTAATTATCTTTTTGTATATATTTTGAATTTTCTTTCAGTTCCGTATTTTATTTTTATAGCATAATATGTCTGTTAAAATTGCATGTGAAACAACTAAAGTTATTTTTTTTATTTATCTATAAACGAAATTGTCCGAAACCATCGTATACAATAATAATAATAGCTCCCCTGACCAATTTCGGCCATGGTGGTCAATCTCAACAGAAACTAGCCATCACCACTCACTGAATACTAATATACTATAATCCATGTATGTTACAAAAACCGTCAACAATATATTTTTTCAAGTATTGATTTTCGACCTATTCATAATGTAATCAGTAGAGATACGTATACATTCAGAGAGGATTCACTCCCCCGATATCTATTTAAATCCCTATCAACTGTTGACTGATGATCTCTGTTCCGATGTTATTACTTCCGTAATATGAAATTGATTAAAATTGTACGAAAGTTGTTCTTAATCGCAGCGATGTTTGAAAAGGTCGGCAAATGTGAGGATATAATATATGTAACGTTATATACCTATATTATACAGAGAAGAGATCTGGTTGTGTTGAATTGTTTTGAAAAATTATTTAATTATTACAATCCACATTTTATGTAACAGCGGGCAAGCGGAGCATGCGGTTCACCAGATGTTAAGTGACTGACTGCAGCTCATGAACATCCTTAACAGCAAAGTATCGCAGATGCCTTGCCGGCTTGAAGGAAGGGGAGGGGATAGGGAGAGGATTAATTATGGGAAATTGGGAAAGGAATACTACTCATAATTTTGGTGCTCTTTCACTGAGATTTCAAAGGAATCGAAAACCGAGGGACTTTTACGTAATATGAAATATATTTTTCTGTACCGTCAAAACGTCCTCTATCTGCAGTTGCCACATTATATACTTATTACATCACACCCTGTACATAGTAAATTTAGCTATATCCCACAGTTTCAGTATGGCGTTATGGTATTTTGCCTATAGTTTACCCCATGAACGCGTAACAACATAATCAGAAAACAATTAAAATCCAATAGTTTCAAATATTATTTCATTTTACTCTCACTCACTCTTTACGCCACACCCTATATACAAAGTTGACTTTGTAATGCCACCCGGAGGGAAAGTACTCTTTACTCTTCACTCACTGTGGATAGAACATTTTATTCAAAGAAAACATTACTTGTTTTGATAAAAAGAAAACTGCATGCTCATAAATTCCAGTAATAACCGAGTAAACATCATTCAAAGTCAAAGTCAACGTCAAAGTCAAAGTCAAAGTTAAAGTTAAAGTCAAAACGTTTATTTTCCAAATTGGCCACTTCCGAGACGCTTTTAGAACGTCATATACATTAACATATTTTTTTTATTTACCACCGATTCGGAAGGCCGTCTCTACCGAGAATAACCTGCAAGAAAATCGAGTAGTTGTTCATTTTACATCTGCATGCATTTTCCATTATTTATTCTAAAAAAAATAAAATAAAATAAATTTGATTCACACGTAATTTAATGGGCTAAAATCTATGTCAGGTGACAGCGAAGCATAATGGTGTTATATGGATGGTGTAATGGGGGTGGAAGGTACCCGTAGAGTAATAATTTTTTATTACAAGTTCCTGTGTAACCTCTTTTGAGGTTTTATTTGTTTTCGCAATAATATGTTTTTATGTGTTTTCTAAAAGCTTGTCTTATACGTATTTGTGGTTAGAATCAATACATATAATAAAATTAAAAAAATATAGCTCAATATGGTATCGTATTTAAGTAAAATATTAATTTATAACTTAAAAAATTAAAAATTAGAATATAGATATTTTTCAGATTAGATCATCATGAATGATGAGTTCTTAGTACGACT
>LQNK01000205.1:355656-379949 GCA_001586405.1 Phoebis sennae | reverse complement strand
TTTCTTGAAAATATTAAATGTACAGACACGGCTAGTCTACGATTTTATTATATGTATAGATTATCTAATGAATAGTAAAATTATATTTCCCCCTCTTTCTTCTAAACATGTTATTGTGCGTTCTAAAATAATTGTGCAGTTTTATATTTTTTTTTCATCAGCTATGCATTTTGAGTAGTTAAATTATATTTTATTTATATTTTACTATTTCATGCATACTATTTCATATATTCAATTATCTGTAGGGAATTTATTGAATCTCTATTTTTAATTCTTTCTTTCTTTCTAATCTAGAATCATGTGTACATGGGCGTACCCAGGGGGGGGGGCAGGGGAGGGCAGCTGCCCCCCCCTGGATATCGTATACCTCACTACTCTCTATTGTTATTGATTAAAAATTTTATTTTGCAGTACAATATATTTACATTATTTTGAAAAAAACCAGTACTTTCGTCAATTCCCTTAGGTTAAAAAGCCGACCCCTAAACTTTTTTTTTAGTCTTACTTCCACGCTCGGGTCTGTTGCACTCTATGGTCTGTGGCCGCCCCGGCCTGGCTTAAAAAAAATGATTTTCCCTCCCCTAGCCCAGAACCTGGGTACGCCCATGCATGTGTACGTGTAATGTATAGAATTAATGTATACAATAGCAATAAGAGTTCTTCCATAGTTGTGTGGAATCTTAGAGAATACTGTGCTAGAAGCTTCCAGACATAATGTCGGCTGTTTCGAGGACTTTGCCAGAATCGATAGAAGAATTATCAGCTAGTCCATATGTTTTTTGATCTCTCTTTTCATCAGGAGAAACAATTTTAATATGGATTTATAACTACTCTTTTTACTTTTACAATTAATCACCAAACTATAGCTTAGGTAGACTCTATGGGGACTCTGTGTGTATGGGCCTTCTAGAAATCCCGGAGTCCCCGATTTCTTGCGAAAATGATGGACACCGTGAGGTTTTAGCCAGTAAGATAAATTTTGTTCTGTATGACCAATTTATAGTGCTCCAAATTTTTAATTGACAATAACGTCACCTAGCGGTTGCCTGGAAGAGATCGCCTTAAGCGATAAGGCCGCCAAGTGTTTTACTTAGTTTCTTAGCAAAATATATTATATTTTATTTTATTTTATCACATTAATTGGTAAAAAATAAAGAGTATATCTCTCCATCTATCTAACGACTAAAACATCCTTAACATCTGTACTATGTAATATTCCTTGTTTTGTCAACTGTTGTCCATAATAAAATAAAATTAAACAATAGAGTCTGACATAACCTGCGTATCTCCCTGAGGTAGGTAGGATTTCCTCCCAATAAAAAAACTACTATTAGCTTGTTAGATATACTTACAATCTAACATTGACGTAAATTTTTGAACAAATATTATTCTACTTGAGTCCATTATCAATTCTCTAAAATGTTCAACATAGTTCCCAACTAGAGAAATAGAAATATGAAATAAGCTATGGATTCATCTCACGTAAAACCGCAGAGGGAATGCTGGAAGTATAATGTCTTTGATCCATAACTTGTTTGACCGATGTGTACTGACGGTTAACGTATTGTTTTGTTCAACTTTCTGAGAGAAAATATCGTTTATTAATATTGTTTATTCATTCTGTTATTTTAGATATTTATTTGGTAACTTAGTTAAATCAATTTCCTTAAATAACAATGAATACATAGTTTATTTATTCAGGCATCAAATTGAAAGACATGAAAGTATAAGATCGGCTTATTTCCTTAAATATTTATTTTCGCCTTTCCCAACTTTCCATAATTAGTCCTTTCCTTATCCTCTCGCCATCCTTTAAGCCGGCTAGGCATCTGCGATACTTTCAAGTTGTAGATGTTCATGGGCTGCGGTCAGTCACTTAACGACATGTGAACCGCATGCTCCACTTGCTTGTTATAGAATAAAAAAAACATTTACTTGTTTATTACCGGCTTTATTCGGGCTTGTATCATTACATTATCTTTTTAATAAAACAATACAATTTATGTTAGCCAGAGATAATATAATGGAGAAAGCAGTGTGTAAATTAAAATTAAATGAGATAAATGTATCAACAACTTTCAGAAACGATTAAAACGCGACACGTTTTCACGGAGTTATCCCATTTCAAGTCACCTGCTTATAAACTGGGGAGACCCCTGGTGTTAATTATAGCAAATTATACAACCCTTCTGCTTTTTAATCACACATTCAATAATGAAAGAAACAAATATTTTTTAGTTGCTTCGGTTGTTATTAATAATATATTGTTATTTGATAATATTTTACTATACAAATAACAAAATTACATAATAATTTAAAATCCTTTAAAAAGTATTTTATTTAGTATAGGAAGTATTTAGTATGGAAAGGTTACTAGCTTGTTTCGGTATTACTTATTAAAAATAAGATTTCTATAGCTGCCCGGTGTCTGAGTCACTTTAACGCTAAATCTATTCGATAGGGGTACTAAACATTCGGTAACTGTGACAATTGTTCCTCTGAGCAACATATCATAATTCATAGTCCATGGATTCATTAACTAAAATATAAATAGTGTCATCCAAGACGACGCGCCCCACAATTTTTGAATTTGGAAATATTTTACTATGATCGCAATACCTTGTCCTGATTAGTCTATTTATATAAGTGTGCGTACATGGGTAATTAGTGTACCTATAAAACTGCACACAAGAGGGAGCTTCCATACATCGATTAAGAAAAATAGTGGGAGCGCGTCTTCGTGGATGACTTTATCTATACTCAAAATTATTTTTTCAGTAGTAGATGTTTGTTTTTGTACTGATTTTGTTAATTTAAGAATGGCTTTTTTTTATTTCAATTTGATGTTGCTTTTATTTAAAAAAAAAAGATTTTATCCAGATTTTTTAAAATTATGTTCAATTTATTGGTGATCAATTGGGGATCAAGTGTGTCTATTTAATCCTACTTACTATTATAAAGGCGAAAGTTTGTAAGTATGGATGTATGGACGTTTGTTACTCTTTCACGCAAAAACTACTGAACCGATTATGATGAAATTTGGTACACATATAGATAAGGGTTCAGAATAACATATAGGCTACTTTTAATCCCGGAGTTGTCATTTAATCAGAAGTTACGCGGGTGAAACCGCGGGGTACAGCTAGTAATAGATCAATTTCATCAAATGAGAAACGTTTTCGAATATTGTCCAAGCTTGCAACTATGTAACTTTATAAGTATTTTTTTCATATTATTATATTTTAGTATTGAATGACTTATTAATCATGTATAATGTGCACTTAAATGCTACAAATAAAAAAAAGTTACTAACAAGTTCAAATTTTAATTTAAAATTATCACCCATTGAAACTTCAAAGAAAATAAATTATTCCAAAATAGCTGAATAAAAAGTAATGTTGAAAATTCCAGTGTGTGTGAGTTGTTTGAACGGATGAGTCGTTATATTAAACCGCGGGGCGCCGCACTCAATTTCACGAAAAAACTTATAAACGCCTGTGGGTCCTGAAATACGAAGTAATGGATGCGGCAAATATATTTGCCGAAGAATATATTTTATTATTAGCTTTGCTTGTCACTAAGGAAATATAATCGATTTTTCAGATTCTGCTCGCAGCAGTAGATTTTTTCGTATATTATAGCCAAATTATATAAAATTATTATAAATTCTACCCTATACGTGAAAAACATGATGTTTGTTGTATAAATATACTAATATTAAGGTTTAATTATGAGTTAAGTAATCTATACATATAATAAAATCGTAGACTAGCCGTGTCTGTACATTTAATATTTTCGAGAAAAAATTTGTGTTTCGTGTTTCATTTGTGATTCTAAACTCAAAACAATGATTTTTAGAATTTTTGTCTGTTTGTCTGTTTGTCTGTTTGTCGGGCGTTTGTACGCAGTCAACTCCGAAACGGCTTAACCGATTTAAATGCGGTTTTCGATTATTTATTACAGCAAGTCTCCCGGAGGTTTAAGTGTTTGTTTCATTAAAATCGGTTAAAAAATAAAAAAGATATGAGGGTTCAAAGTTATCCATCAAAACATCATCAATGCGCGTAGGTACATTCAGTTGAACCTTTTTAGTTGTTGTTTGCACAGTACTTTTTAATGATAAATAAAGCCTCCCTTTAATCTCCAAAGTAGATTATGATCATGGCGGCCAATCACAACAAAGACTAACCAACATGCAGAAGTTATTATTTGCGTCCATAAGCAAGAATGCGTTAAATGCGTGCAAACATACAAGTCTTTTTCATTCTAGAAGTATACGACAGATATCGAAAATGTAAATATTTTGCACAAAAAAAAAATAAAGAGAATTATTAGGATTATACAAGCATGAACAGTGACACTTTTGTTATAATTCATTTAGGATATACTTCGGACTTAAAATATAACAGTTATTAAATCGTAAAGATCGGACAGTTCTTCTATACATGTAATAAAACAGTAACCGAACCATTTCTGTACATTGAATATTTTTCAAAAAGAGTAATTGGTGTGCAGTATGTATGTTCTATAGTTACCAAAACCATGGTTAATTTTTTTTTCTGTTTGTCTGTTTATCTGTTTGTATGTGCGTCGATCACGTAATAACCACGGGGCAGATTTTTATAAAATTTCACATGCTGATAGACCAATATTAGGTGCAACTTATAGGCTACATTGAGGTTTGGTCAAACCTATTTCCATAGAAAATTATTAAAAAAACTATAGACATGCGCATATATCACTGGTCCTGCGATCGTAATTTTTTTAAACTTTTGTTGTGCCCCTCTAAAAATACAGAAATTAGTAGCCCACGCGTGCGAAGCCGCGGGCGGAAAGCTAGTAAAAAATAAATCCACTTAACCTGTATTCTGACTAAATAACTTTCTTATTTTACATCGAAATTCTGATTTTTCATACATCTTTATTCAAGGAAACTTCATAGAAGTAGATAATATATTAATTATTTTACTTGTGAGTTATTAAATAAATAGGTAAATGCTTGAGTTTGAGTATTCCAAAATCTCCTAAAAAAACTCTATTAATTTATTTTTTGTAACACTGAATGGTAAACAGTTTACAAAAAAATCCCACTAATTCTAACTATATTTCTAACAAATATAGTTAGAATTAGTGGGATTCAAATCCGCCTCCATTTTTCGTCATCCCTGTACCAATAGGGGTAACTTTTTGACGCAGTCACGGCAAAGAGGCTCTTTGTAAAAGAGTACTCTTTTCAAAGTTATGGCTTCTGGATTAAATTTTCTTTCTAACACCGGTTCATGTCGGAAACTTTATTGAGCACAATATAAACAAATGTTTTTATAAGTCGAATTTTACTTGAGAACTTTTTAATGGATACTGGATTGTTTTTTTACATATACAGAGTGAATTTTTGGAATAGGCTTTCAGAGCCAAATCTTAAACTATGAAATATCGTAAATTGCTCGAGGCAATTTTTGATGAAACAAAAAATGCATTTTAAATTTTTTGAAAATTATTTAGAGAGCCAGGAATCGAACCCATTGATTTTGCAAAATAAAAACCTATTTTATTTCACAGACCGATTGTACAGCTAATTAGAATAACTGTCTGCAAAGTTATTTTACTATATAGGTCAAAGTTAAGTAACGCTTCGTTTTTGCAATTTTACTTAAATTTAATTCATAGATACATTTGTACTACTGTACGAAGAGAGTAGTCATTTAATAAATTTTGAAGGAATAATAAATTAATTAAAAATTGACTCAAACAAGTAAATAAATATCGTAAGTCATCACACCTCATTCACTCCCAGTTAATGAGAATTAATGACTGTGGCTAATTAATGGGAAACAAAGTGACGCTTCTGCAACGTCATTGTTTTGTTATCAATTTTTATTGAATAACACAGTTAAATTCCCTCAAGTTAACCTTTGACGTTTTCAAAAAATCCTCGGGGCTTTCACAAAATGATTACACACTAACACTCGTATTCTTATGCTCAGTTCCTATAAAAATAAAACGAGTCGGTTTACTTACGGGCAGTACAATATCCTACTAGGCGTTAGTCCAAAGCGTTTCTATAATTAACGTGGCGTTAACATAACTACCAAAACTTGGTTCTGATTGGTTGATTAGAACCGCCCGTTATGAAACTGAAGTGTATCGTATGTGTTATACTATGACGTTCCGTCGTTTTTAGGAACCGGGCCTAAAACGTTACCTTAATACTCCTCCACTGAACTACGGCTAAGGTTACGTCAAATATGACGTTGAGAAATATTATTCGGTATTCTAAGTTATAAGTTTGACATAACTGCAGTATCCACCAAAGAGGCCGAGTAGTGACTGAGGTGGAGACGAGGAATGCTCAAGGTACGTATTAGAATACGGGTGTAAGTCAATATCGTAGCTTTTGAAAGAAGGAGTGTGTGTTCATATTTCGTATTATAAGAGATAATATAATAATTATATGTATTAAGATAATTATTATATGTAAGAAGTCAATTATGTTACAATACAAATTAATGATACTCTTTAAAATTTTACAAATAAATGGTTGTCATTCTTGAAATATATGTCCCACAGCGCGAGTGGAAAATGTTGACATTTATCGAAGGAGATTTGGGACGCTGTCTATGCGACAGTTTTGTGCAACGACTGTATGTATTCTTTAGACTACGATAAAAGTTATACCAAAATTGTATTATTTATTTGTATAATTGACTCACAGCGTTTTGCGCCTTAGCTGCTTTTTATAATAAAATGCAGATTATGTTCATCAGAGGTAATATGGGATTCTAATGATAACATCATTAGCCTTTTCAATGGAAACAAACACCCACATCTTTTATTTTTATTAAGACCCGGCTCGTATAAACGACGCAACGGAACGTCATAGTATACCAGATACGAGTCGTTTTCATTATCGAGCGGTTATAATCAACCAATCGGAACCATATTTGCTAGTTATGTTAACGACACGTTTATTTTAGCTACACTTTAGACTTACGCCCAGTAAGATATTGTACTGTCCATAAGTAGAACGACTCGTTTTATTTTTAAAGGAATTGGGCATAAATCGTCTCTTTACTATCTTGAATATCTTTCATAGTAAAACCGCATTTTACAACAGGTTTGCTTACTGATTTAAGAAATTCGCTAAGAAGAGTAACATGCCCTTGTTTATTTACTGAATTATTATTACATTAAATAATATTAATGAATGAATAATTATTACATTACATAATGAAACATGGGCGGTAGTGATTGCCCGCGCCGGGACACCGCTATGCCATCTAATATTAACGTAAACAACGGCGGATGCAACTAGATTGTGTCGTTGTTTATTTTCTATATCGTTCTCGTGACTATCTTCGCTATCATTTGTGGTAAAACTCAGTTTAACAGCAGCTTATTTAAGATACTCGGCCAGGAGATACATCGTTATTTATTTACTGAATTGTTCCGCATTAAATAATAAATAATTAGACAACGGTGGTAATCATTGTCCGCGCCGGGACACCTTCACAATCTTTCGTGATAAAACTTAGTATTACAGCTTGCTTACTTATTTAAGAAACTCGGTCAGGAGTAACTTGTCGTTATTTACTGAATTGTTCCACATTAAATAATAAATTACTACACATAAGGGCGGTAGTGATTGCCCGCGCCGGGACACCGCTATGCCATCTAATATTAACGCGAGCAACAGCGAATGCAACTAGATTGTGTCGTTGTTTATTTACTAATTCGTTCTCGTGTCTATCTTCACTAACTGTTGGGTTTAAACTTAGTTTGACTGTGGTTTTACTTCTTTAATGAAATATGTCTATAGAATAAACTACCTGAAACTATTAGAATGTTGATGTCTTTCTGTTTCTAGAATTAGTAAAAAGGGTCAATTTAATAGCTGGAAAGGATTTTTAAAAATCTACTTATAACCATGGTGATAATCATAATTTTAATAAACGTTAGTGCTTATTAATTATAGATACCATTTAATAATACAATGTACATATTATTATGTTTATAAATATGTACGAATTTGTAAGGTGTGTGCGATTGTAACTTCATAAGAAAACTTAAATATTGTAATAAACCATAATTGTATTAAAATATAGCAACTTAGGTGCTTAGATTCTTTACAATTTTTAGTTAAAAAATAAATGTATAAATTACGTATGGATGTTTAGAATAAAATAAATTCCAGATCCTTTACAAAATGAAATTTCCCGAACATCAAATAATTATGTTACATTCCACATAAATCTATATGTCTCTTAGAAAACAAAACAATACTTTTATCCAGTATAAATCGGTCAAGCAAGTTAATGTTGAACATCAAAGACATACTTGTTCCCCCGGCATTCCTTCTGCGGTTGTACGTGATATGAATTCATCGCTTATTTCGTACTTTCATACTTTTGTTTTCCTGACTGTTGGGAACTATGAAATATTTGAGCGAATTGATAAGACTGCAGTATGAACAATATAAAGTCGGAAAAAAATTATAACAAAATAATTTTAATATATTATTTAATTATAATTTTTTTATCCTTTTTTATAAATTATTATATACAGGTGATTCAAATTTCGATCTGTTTCACTAGACTTTTTTACTTGAGGTGTTTAATTTTTTAATTCCATACAAGATTTATTTTAAATATTGAAATTAATATCCCGATATATAGCCTTACATAGGCAAAATAATATTAAAAAAAAACTACAAATATTGTCGTCCACGTGATTCTCATCCCATTCCTCTCCCATCCTGTTCTACTTCTCTCCCAATAACCCATAGTTTTTCCTCCGCTTATTCCATCCTCTTCCTTCGAGACGGCAAGGCTTTGATGTTGCAAATGTTCATGGGCTGTGATCGGTCACTTAACATCAGGTGAATCGCATGCTCCGCTTGCATGTAGTAACATAAAAAAAAGTCCAAAGCTGCGAATAGAAACCCAGTATATGATTAAATGTTATATAATAAACCCATAACGACAATCTCCTATTGTTTCTGTGATATTATAAATCCGGTAATTAAAAAGCAGAAGGGTTGGATAATTTTCTGTAATTAACACCTCGGGTAAACTCCCGAAGTTTATAAACAGGTGACTTAAAATATGATAATTCTGCGAAAACGTGTCACGGTTGTTGAATTGTTTGTGGAAGTTTATGCATATTTATTTAGTTAAAAAATTAATCTTAACAAGTATTTGTTTTATGATTTGATGATGTTTCAAGTGAGAACTTGATTGGTGCACTAAATATGACTACTGCGCCAGAGAGTGTAGGTTCGATCCCCTCAAGTAGAAAATTAGGATGTGATGAACGTTGTTATTTTCTACTGTTTATGTGTTCATTTATCTATAGTATTTATTTACAAAAAAATATATTTTAGTATGTCTATCAGTCATCTAGCTTCCATAGTACAAACTTTGCCTAGTTTGGGACTAGATGGCGTAGTGTTAAATGTCCAGGAATATTTAATTTATTTTTTTAATCTAGGGTCCCACGGCCTACGTCTCACAGGTCAGGTGGCACCTCGCCAGACCGACAGGTCGTGAGAAGCGTCGTATTTGATGAGGCTTGTGGGGGGAATGTGGTGAAAGTTAACAAATAATGAAATGTAAAAAAGGAAAAAGTAAAAAAAAAGTAAAAAGTAAAAAATATTTATTATTACTAGATACAGCATACGGAAGGAGATATATTTCGCTTTCTAGACTAAATGCAAAAGCACTAAAATGGTTGTATAGCCTTTACTGCTTTATTCGATTGGGTGTGCAAAATGTCTTTGGTGTATGTCGATACTGTTAGTGGGAACTAACAGTACAAAACAGAACGAAAGCGATTTCTATGGGGTTTTAAAATCCATATTTGTGCCGAAGAAATTCAGGGTTTTTATATCATTATTTATTCGTATCACTTAATCTTCTCGACCGGAATATTCAACTCTAACGAAAAACTATTAATCTTCAACATGTACAATAATACTTGTGAAAATATAATATATAAAATATAAAACCCTGTCCTATTATATTAGCGCCAATTAAGCATGTTCTTTTATTCATCATTATACCTAATCACGCGATTAATGCAAGTGAATTTAACATAAATTATATAAAAAAATGCATATCTGAAAACATCTCGAATCTAGGACAATATGAATATTAATATGTTTAAGAATACTCGAAGATCTGAAGTTGTTTTAAAGCTAAGTGTCCACAGATCGGCTTTGTACGTATCGGATTCATTATTTGTATAGAAAATGCGATCCGCACGAGGCACTTGTGTGACTCTACGAAGAATATTACGATTCGTCAATTACGTTGCGACTGATGTGGGTGCATCCGATCTGTGAATGATCTGATATAAGTATGTCATTATGTATTTTATCCTAAATCCTTTAGGTACTTACTTATTTTCTTTATTGGAAACAGTACAGAGACATTTACAATATGCACATAAAATATAATCTGATTTGCTAAATATTCATGAGAATGCCTCCTAAAAATGTTTCACTGAGTACATTTTAAGGTTATACAAACACATAGCAAAATAACAAAAACCAGTGAGAGAAATCCTTATTAATAGAACCTAATGGTTGGAAATTTATGGTTAATATCTCTCAAGTGTAAATATAATTTAAAAATTACAGAAAATTACTTATTCGCGTGTGAACTTCTAATTTTAATGTAAAAATTATTCAAATAAAAACATATAAATGTAGAAAAAGTATTATCTACTGCCCGTTTCACAACTCTAAATTTAGTTCCAACTGAGCGTCTAAATAAGATGATGTTTTTAATCTATTTCGCCTTTTTATTTGTTAGTGTAACTGGCCAATTTACAGGTAATTTTTAATTGTTTTCAACTAATTTCAATATGTATATCATTATTACCGACGAAAGAAAGATGGAATTCTCTATTCAGGGTGTATTTTTTTTAACTTGTTGATTAAACGGTAAGTGAGACATATTATTAGAATAATGTACATGGTTTTTGTACTCACTGTATTATACACGGATTAGGCCCGACGGTTCCGGGCCGTTTCGGAGGTCCTTCTTCAGGGGTAGTGGGTTGTTGTTTACACGGTCGCGTCTTAGCACGTCACACCGTCGGGCTTAATCAGTGTATACAGGGAGTATAAAAACCATAAACATTCAACAGTCACAGGTGACTGTCACCCGTGACCACGCTGTAAAATGCTCAAAACGTCGGGTTATTAATAATGTAAAATAATGTATTTAAATTCCATAAAAAGTATTTTATTTAATATATAAAACACTCGCGTTTAAATTCAAGAAAATACCATGAACATTCTAACTTATTGCACCATGCAACAAATACTTTTAAGTATTAAATATCTAATGCATTAAATATTTAGAATATCAAAATTACTATTCCTATATTATACTACTATGAAGAATCTACTCCCACTTAAAAGGCCGGCAACACACTCACGAGGCTTCTGGCATTGCGGGTGCTTATGGGCGGTGATGATCACTTACCATCAGGCCCCCTATTCACAAATGCAAATTCGATCGGAAAGTATCGAAAATCGGAACAAAATTGATACAAATTTTGAGGGAAACGTCTCCGTTTCGACCTGAATCGTATTAATAGTACCCTGGTATACCCTCATAAAAAGAAAGACTATAAATAAATATTACTAACAGTACATTTTCTTTCCTTTAATAATAGGTATTATGAGGCTTGTCAATAATCATCTTGACTTATCATAATAACTTTCACTATTACTTTTTTTGCAGACAATGGTTTAGAAAGGCCATGCCGGGTATACGACACGAAATGCATCCGTCATTTCTTCGCAGCGAACTCAGACTGTCACATCACCAATGGGCCGATCCCAGAACCTATGTATAGAGAAAAGACTGTTCTGCCTGTGATCAGTGCAAACATCACTGCTGTAGCTCTGGACGTGTTGTATGACGGCTTTAGCAACGCGAGGATTGAGGAGTTTTTGTAAGTTGGTTCTATTTGACGGCAGGATTATATACGGCACTATGGATGTGTTACGGGGTACATGGTGATATTTAATTATTTTATAAAGTTCTTCTTGTATTATTAAATTTTATGGATGTAAATTTACCGGCACCACCGCCCTGTAGTTTTATGAGTTGTCCGATTTATAATTAAAATTTTTAAGTATTTCATTTCTCCCTACTACACGTTATGTCGATACAGATCTCGTCGGGGTCACCAATTTAGTGTAGCGGTGTGTAGGGAGATCAAATAAAGAGTTCAGCCAAATAAAATATATTTCATTTTCTTAAGTTACACAAAAATATACTATACCAATTATAAAAACTACTTAACGTGGTTCGGTGGCGCGAGTTACGGAACAACTGGGGGGCGACGCTATGCCACTGTGCGACGTGACCAAAAAACCTGCGTCAGCACAGCACCTACAAATACAATACCTCTATTTTTATATCTAACTATCTTTCCGCCCGCGGCTTCGCTCGCGTGGACCCGGCAATTCTCGCCGTAAAAACCATGCTTGAACTTCAACAAACATTTAAAAAAAAGAATTGTCCAAATTGGTCCAGTCCTTGTTGAGCTATGCGCTTACCAACACATTTTGCGAATCATTTTTATATATAAGATATAATCATAAAAAAAACAGTTTTGTCCAGCCATAACGCCAATAATCGTCTGCAATAGATGTATGGGCCAAAGATGATGATGATTTTTATATCTGAATATTCATTTCAGTATCGACAGGAATACCGACCAAGTAATTTTATCAGTAGAATTTAGAAATGTAGTTGGCACTTCCAATAATACATACTTCTTCTACTACCGGCGATCCCAGGAGCCTGTCGTCACAAACGACTTCTTGAGAGCCTCAATTCGTAAGTATTCAATTCTAAAATTATTTTTTTTCGTGTATCCTACTTCGTCAATAATCCTACTAACCTCCTACTAATGTCATAAGTCATAAACCTTTATTAAAAGTCTTTAAATAAAAGTAATATCAAGGACTTATTTCAGAAATGTAGTACACCATACACCTAACCTCACCTAACCTTCTGTAAGGCAGTTTTCTTCCCATGCTGTGTTTCCTATTCTTTTTCTATTTATATCTGTCTCTCTTATGTATTGCGTGTTGTGTATCTTATTCTGAATAAATTTCTTATCTATCTATCTATCTATATTTTCAAACTCGTATTCCATTACCTCAATAATCCTACCTCCTACTAATGTCATAACTCTTAAATGTGAATATTTTAATTAATTTCTAAAATTCTTTTTGTTCATATTTGTGTTATGTCAATAAGCTGAGGAGTAATCAATAATAAATATTTTTCAGAATCATCAGTAATTACTGCGTTAATACCTGGAGTGCACAACATCCAGTATGACAAAGCCCATTATTATGCATTTACAAATGACCTTGATATATTTTTGGCATATGGCCCAAATTCTATACGAGCTGATGGTATTTATTTATTTTTATTTATTTATTTATTATTAACTTTCACATAAACAATGTATTAAGAAAGTAATATAAATAAAGAGTATATTTTTACTAATTTTAAACGTTATTAACTGAAATACTCCCAAAGAATTTAAGATACAAATAATAAAAATAATCTAAAATATGACTTATTTTTTATAGTTTTAAATTTTCATATTCCTACCTCGTGAAAGTAAGTGGGTTTTCATGTTTCGCAATTTAAGAAATAACTTGTCTTTTGTGAAGAGAATAATTTAGAATACAATCTAATATAATAAATTTCGAGTGTTCTCGTTTAAATTTTACACAAACAAACTTTCGTCATCCTTGAAAGACGTGTCCCGAATCTTGAACGGAAAAAGTTAACGTTTATCGAAGGAGATTCGGGACGGTGTCTTTGTGATATTTTTGCGCAACGACTGTATGTTTTCTTCTATATATCTACTTTACAAAGTGAGAGTTACTTCCGAGATTTTTATTTATTTCCATTTTTCTCAATTAGATCCTATCGTGCTTGCATCGGCTGCGGAATCGCTTGCAAATCGACGCCTGGTCACGCGTGATGTTCTGTTCTTCGAAAGCACCTTCTTCATGACCACCTTCGTTCAATCCAATTTGTGTGATTTCGGCATCCGTGGAATTTGAGATCAATAACCAATAAAAACAAATAATGTATATTTATATTAATGTCTATTTTGTGTAAATCTGTCTATTTTATGAATAAAGAAATAATATGTCTATCTATTTCTATTACCTTTATATTATTATTATAGCTAGCTTTTTTCGCTCTCCCGTTCTAGTAAACAACAAACATACAGTTTTATAACTTTCGAAGTGGACCTATCGTGAACTATTTTGTTTATAAATACCTAGTTTTTATAAACTAAAAATATATAAATAAATATTTTTAAATTATGGGTATTTTTATTTTATTTTTATATTCCTATTGAATGACTCTATGGCCTCGAGGCTTACCTCTCGTAGTATAATGTTATAGACCGTATTAGCAAGGTACGCGATAACAACGCCAACTAGCGGTTGCAATGGCAGCGGACTTTGAAATGTCAAATAGCTTACCGTTATTTCGAAAAATAATAAACAAACAATTATTTCTAATGGTACATGGTACTTTATTAGTTTTCTACCTAAATCTATACCATCAATAATAATATTTATCTTTTTTATACTTAAATACATGCCATAATCAATAAAGTTTAGTAGTATAGATGGGCTTTCTCATGGCGGACTTCACAGAGAGTAAGTAAAGAAATAAACAAATTTCATTGATTAACGTATTGTAGACGATCATAATATCACTATAGTATCGTTAATAATGAAGGTTTTTTTGTGTATTTTCATTTATTCATGGCTAAATTTATAATATTTTTTTTTCCGAGCAATCACCATCCAACCTCAAATAACCAACAAAGCTAAAGAATTAGTTTTGGCATGTGCAAGATGTAAAAGAAATAATTATTTGATTTTCTATACATTTAATAAAATCGTAGACGAGCCGTGTCTGTAGATTAAATATTTTCAAGAAAAGTTGTGTTTTGTGTTTCATTTATGCTTCCAAACTCAAAACAATTATTTCAGAATTTTTGTTTGTTTATCGGGCGTTTGTACGCACTGAACTCTCAAACATACAAGCAAAGAAAAGATCTCTTCAGCTTTATATTAGTATAGATATTGAAGGTGTAAAAACATGTTTATTAAAAGACCAGTTGATCATCGCGGCTTCGTTCCCGTAGTATAATCTACATATACATATACGAAAATCGTAGACTAGCCATATCTGTTCATTATTTATTTTGTATTTCATTTATGCTTCCAAACTCAACACTCGATTTTTAGAATTTTTGTCTGTTTATCTGTCTGTATGTCGGGCGTTTGTACGCACTGAACTCTGAAACGGCTTAACCGGTTTAAGTGAGGTTTTCAATGATAAATTACGGCAGGCCTCCCAGCCGTTTAAGTGTTTGTTTCATCCACATCAGTTAACAAACAAAAAAGATATGAGGGTTTAAAGCGATCCATCAAAAAATATCATCTATGCGCGTAGGCAGGTTTAGTTGAACTATTTAAATGTAAATAACACTTAAACACACACAGTACTTTTGAATGATAAATGCAGCCTTATCTTGATCACCAAATTAGATTACGTTCATGGCGGCCCATCGCAACAAAGACTAACCAACGTAGTAATTTAGAATATACTTCGGTCTTAAAAAATAACGCTTTTGAAATCGTAATTTTTGGATAGTTCTTTTAAAATAATTTTTTTGCAAAAATCAACTTTTGACAAAATAGATATATATTACAATATAGATATATTTAATACATTTCTAAATCGTAAAATTGTCATACCAATTCTACTTCGAAAATCCACGAAGTACAGATTTTGTAGTCCACGCGGGCCAAGCTGCGGGCAGAAAGCTATTACAGAATAAATTATTTTAATGGCCTCTCAGGGTCAAATGAGTAATATCAAAAAATGCCGAAATTATTTCATATATTATAAATTGTTCAATTTCAAGAGGATTTAGGAATATAATATGCCCTAGCAATTTTTTAGTAACTCGTATATTGTGAGACAACGTTCTATTTTATCTATGATTTATGGTTAATATCTCTTAAGTGTAAATATAATTTTAAAATTATAGAAAATTACCTATTCGCGTGTGAACTTATGATTTTAATGTAAAAATTATTCAAGTAAAAACATATAAATGTAATAAAAGTATTTACCCGTTTCACAACTCTAAATTTAGTTCCAACTGAGCGTCTAAATAAGATGATGTTTTTAATTTATTTCGCCTTTTTATTTGTTAGTGTGACTGGCCAATTTACAGGTAATTTTTTACGTATTTTTAACTAATTTCTATGATATATATATCATTATTACCGACGAAAAAAAGACGGATGTTCTCTATTCGGGGTGTATTTTTTTAACTTGTTGATTAAACGATAAGTATTATTAGAATATATGTAAGTACATGGTTCTTGTACTCACTGTATTATACACGGATTAGGCCCGACGGTTTCGGGCCGTTTCGGAGGTCCTTCTTCAGTGGGCGTGGGTTGTTGTTTACACGGTCGCGTTGTAGCACGTCACACCGTCGGGCTTAATCCGTGTATTCAACAGTCACGGGTGACTGTCACCCGTGACCACGCTCGCTGTACATTGCTCGAGACGTCCGGTTAGTAATAATGTGAAATGATATATAATACACCGCGCTTAAAATCCCTTAAAAAGTATTTTAATCCATATGAAAAAGTACGCGCGTTAAAACTACAACAAGAAAATGCCATGAGCATTATTTAAACTTATTACTACAATTACTTTTAAATGTAAAATATCTAATGCATTAAATAATTAGAATATTAAAGTTACTATTCCTATGTACTACTATGAAGAATCTACTGCAACTTAAAAGGCCGGCAACACACTCGCAAAGCTTCTGGCAATGCGAGTACTTATGGGCGGTGATGATCACTTACCATGAAACCCCTATTCACAAATGCGAATCCGATCGGAAAGTATCGAAAATCGAGACAAAATTTATACAAATTTTAAGAGAAGAATTTACCTCTTTGTTCCGACCTGAATCCGATTTGTGGATCAGTACCCTGGTATACCCTCAAAGAAAGAAAGACTATAAATAAATATTACTAACAGTACATTTTTTCCCTTAATATTGGGTATTAAGAAACTTGTATAATAACTTATTATAATATGTAACTTTCGCTTTTACTTTTCTTTGCAGACATTGGCATAGAAAGGCCATGCCGGGTACACGACACGATTTGTATCCGTAATTTCTTCGCGGCGAACTCAGACTGTCACATCAGCCATGGGCCGATCCCAGAACCTATGTATAGAGAAAAGACGGTTCTGCCTATAATCAGTGCAAACATCACTGCTGTATCTCTGCAAGTGTTGTATGACGGCTTTAGCAACTCGAGGATTGAGGAGTTTTAGTAAGTTGGATCTAATTTAACGATCCGATTAGCGCAGGATTATACATGGCAATCTTGAGCGCTGTCTTAATTAATTTATCTATAGTATGTATGTGCTAAAAAAAGAATATTTATTTAAAAAGTAAATCTATCAGTTATCTAGTTTCCATAGTACAAGCTTTGCTTAGTTTAGGACTAGATGGCGTTGTGTTAAAATATCCAAGAATATTTATTTAAGACTCGCCTTCTGCCCTCGAATCGTCAGTGGTTGACTGGTTGTAGTCTACAATACAGCGGGTATTATTTCTCCAACAAAAAGGGAGCAGCTTAATTCAGACAGAACCACAGAAATATTCGTTGGGCTCCATTATAAAGACAAAGTAGTAGTTTAAATTCACTGCCATTATAGCTTTTACATTTTAAGGTACACAATATAAAACCTCTATTTTTATATCTGAATATTCTTTTCAGTATCAACAGGAACACTGACCAAGTAATTTTATCAGTAGAATTTAGAAATGTAGTTGGCACTTCCAATAATACATACTTCTTCTTCCACCGGCGATCCAAGGAGCCTGTGGTCACACACGATTTCTTACAAGCCGCAATTCGTGAGTATTCATTACTAAATTTTTTTTCTTTTTATACGTGTATTCCATTACGTCAATAATCCTACCTCCTAATGTCATAACTCTTAAATGTCAAAATTTTGATTAATTCTAAAATTCTTTCTGTTCATATTTGTGTTCCGTCAATAAGGTTAGGCGTAATCGCAATAACCATACGTTTAGTCTTCCAACTTACCGCACACAAAGAGCATATTTTTTAATGTGAATATTTTTCAGAATCATCAGTAATAACTGCGATTATACCTGGAGTGCACAACATCCAGTATGAAAAAGCCGATTATTATGCCTTTACAAATGACCTTAATATATTTTTCGCAAATGGCCCAAATGCTGTACGAGATGATGGTATTTATTTATAACTTTCACATAAACAATGTATTAAGAAAGTAATAGATATTTAAATATTTTTACTAATTTTAAACGTTATTAACTCAAATACTCCCAAAGAATTTGAGATACAAATAATTAAAATAATCTAAAATATGACTTATTTTTTATACTTTTTAAATTTTCATATTCCTACCACGTGAAAGTGGGTGTTTCGCAATTTAAGAAATAACTTATTTTTTGTGTAGGGAATAATTTAAAATGCAATATATTACGATAAATATAGAGTGTTCCCGTTTAAATTTTACACAAACATACTTTTGTCATCCTTGAATGACGTGTCCCGAATCTCGAACGCAAAATGTCAACGTTTATCGAAGGAGATTCGGGACGTTATCTTTGTGATATTTTTGTGCAACGACTGTATATTTTCTTGTCTACTTTTACTTAGTGTAGTGTTACTTTCGAGATTTTTTATTTATTTCCATTTTTTTTAATTAGATCCTGTCGTGCCGGCAGTAGTTGCGGAATCGCTTATAAATCGACCCGTGGTAACTCGTGATGTTATGTACTTCGAAAGCACCTTTTTCATGACCACCTACGTTCAATACAATTTGTGTGATTTCGGCATCCGTGGAATTTGAGATCAATAACCAATAAAACAATGTATATTTATATTAATGTATTTTTTGTATAAATTTGTCTGTTCTATGAATAAATGAATTATCTATATATCTATTTATTAGCTTTATATTATCATTATAGCTAGCTTTTGTCGCTCTTCCGTTCTGGTAAACAACAAACGTACAGTTTTATAATTTTCGAAGTCGGCATATCGTGAACTATTTTGTTTATAAATACTTATTTTTTCTATAAACTAAAATATATTAATAAAGGGCTATGTAGTTTTATTTTATTTTTACATACCTTTTGAATGACACTATCGCCTTGCGGCTTATTTCTCGTGGTATAATGTTATAGACCGTATAGCATTCCTAAATTAATGGTCTATCGAACAAAAATCGGCCCAGTAATTCCTAAGATTATCCCTTTATACAAAACATACAAACTAAGAAAAGAACTCTTCAGCTTTATATGAGTATAAATATTGAAGGTGTAATAAAATTGTTTATTAAAAGACTAGCTGAGCCTCGCGGCTTCGTTCTTGTAGTATAATCTACATCTATACATACAATAAAAACGTAGACGAGCCACGTCTTTTCATTAATATTTTTTGTTTAATTTATGTTTCCAAACTCAAAATGATTTTTAGAATCTTAGTCTGTTTGACTGTTTACCTTTCTGTTTGTCGGGCGTTAGTACGCAATCAACTGAACTGAAACGGCTTAACTGATTTAAATGAGTTTTTCAATGATAAATTATGGCAAGCCTCTCAGACGTTTCAGTGTGTGTTTCATACAGATCGGTTTACAATTAAAAAAGGTATGAGGGTTTAAAGCGATCCATCAAAAAGTATCATCAATGCGCGTAGGTTGTACTTTTTTAAGTGTAAATAGGCTTAACACACAGTTCTTTTTAATGATAAACACAGAATAAGTAATCTAGTATGATAATAGCCTTATCTTGATTACCAAAGTAGATTACGTTCATGGCGACCCATCGCAACAAAGACTAACCAACGTGCAGAAGACATCATTTGCGTCCATAAGCAAATATGCGTTAAATACGTGCAAACATACAAGTTTCTTTCATTCTAAGAGTAATAAAAATAAAAAATAAAAACGTTTCTTAGATTTACTTAAACAGTGTACAGTATAGTTTTAGTACGAGTAGTAGTTAGAGTATACGACAGATTTCCAAAATGTCAATATTTTGCAAAAATTTAAAATAAAATTATTAGAATTATACAAACATGAATAGTGACACTTTTCATTTATTTAATTTAGGATATACTTCGGAATTAAAATATAACGCTTATGAAATCGTAATTTTTGGATATATTAACAAACGATTTTTTATTATATTTCTCATGGTCCTTAGCTATCTCTCTACGAAGTTTCTGCCGAATCAGTTCAGCGGATCTCGAGTTATAAGTGTTGTTACAAACCCGCCTGTATTTTATATATAATGAAGCAAATTAAAATCATACTCTATTATATTTTCGCGTGTTTGAAATGACTCTGGAAATCTTATAAATACTAAATCGTTGTTAATTTAAATCTTATTTAGTTTCGTGAGCGGTAAATATGAAGGCCCTAATTTTTGCTGGCGTTTTGTTTGTCTGTGTGTCAACACAAAAATCGGATAATGCTGCAGGCATACCAGGTAAAAATATATCTAATTAATATAGAAATGTTTTAATAAGGAATTATTATTTAATATATTCAAAATGCGAAAGTAATTCTGTCTGTATACCCCTTCTTCACGCCTAAACCACTAAACCGATTTGGATGATATTTTGAACAAAGAATGTTTGAAACCAGAGAAAGGACATAGATTTTTACCCCGGAAATTCCGCAGTAACGGTAGGTAAAACCGCGGGACACAGCCAGTTTAAAATAAAGGCATATAGATAATTATCTATTGAATAAAATTATTCACTATATATCATAATTTTAGGTCTGCCGAATCCTGCTGAGAAAATTAAAGATACAGTAAATGCAATTAAAGGTGAAGAAACAGGTAATATTGTTTTTGTTATAAAATATCAATAAAAAAAGCAATAACATGGTTTTTAAATGTAATTATTTATAAGTTAATTTCAAGTCTGGACTTAATGTTCATTTTCTTTCCTGATTCTAATTTTAAATTTTGATTTTAACCTTAATTTTAATACTGTTCTTAATGTTAATTTTTACCCTGATAATATTTTTTAAATTATGAATTTAACCTTAACTTTTTATAATTTAATTTTTAATCCTGGTCTGAATTGTAATTTTTATCCCGATTCTAATTTTTAGTTTCTTTTTTATTTTCACCTTAACTTTGTATTGTAGCCAATACTTTATAAGTTCAATCGCATTGGGGTTCCGTGGGACAGGCTTTGCCCACTTCAGGCCCACTGCTTATATTGTTGTTACTATTGGATACTTTAAGTGCCAAACGATTCCTATAATGCTTCTGAATTTTTTATTCTAATTTAGAGTAATAAATGAATTTTTATTTTATTTTTTATATTAAGCTGGGGTCCCACGATCCGATAGGCATGGCCACGCCAAGCGACAGGCCGCATGAGAAGACCTGTCGTAGCCCGTGCTGAGCATTCCCACCACAGGCCTCGTCAGATACCGTTACCACGTTCTGCTGAAACGCGGTCTGACCTCTGAATTGGCAGACCGTGGGACCCTAGCTTTATATTACTACAGTTTATAAAGTAGTTAATAAGAATTAATGCTTATGGGGGCTGGATAACCATTAAGTAAAATAATAAAAAGACGAACTAGTTAATTTAAATTTAAATTTTACGAGTAATTTCAAAAATTTTAACATTCTTCTACTACGCTATACAACCTATATAATAAATAACAGACATAAAATAAAATACACAACGATTTTTCAATACATTTCACTATACGGAAGTTTTTCCATATTAACAGACAAAATCCGTAAACCACAATTTCTAAATGTTTTTGGGACATTCGAATTTCATTCTATTACTGATTAATTTTTTTTCAGATAATGGTATAGAAAGACCATGCGAATCCTTCGACATGTACTGCATACGGCGGTATCTCGCCGAGCATTCCTATTGCAAGCCGATATATGGTCCGGTACCTGAACCCTTATACAGGGTGCAGGCTACACAACATTTGACACGAGTAAACTTAACTATAACAGAAACTAATCTGACGTATAGGGGACTTAATGGCAGGATTGAGGAATTTTTGTGAGTAATTTCTAAATAAGCAGGAAAGTGTTGTTAACCCAGTATATGGTCCGGTACCTAAACCCTTATACAGGGTACAGGCTACGCAACGTTTGACAAGAGTAAACTTCATTATAACAGAAACTAACGTGACGTATAAGGGACTTTAATGGCAGGATTGAGGAATTTTTGTAAGTAATTTCTAAATGTTGTTAGCTTTAAGCTTTGGCGCAAAATAAAGAATTTATTTATTTATTCATTCATTATGCCAGTAAGTATTGTAAGCCCACGTGTGGGCCAGTACCAAATCCTTGTACAGGGTGCAGGCTACGCAACATTTGACACGAGTAAACTTAACTATAACAGAAACTAACTTGACGTATAGGGGACTTAATGGCAGGATTGAGGAATTTTTGTAAGTAATTATTAAATAAGCCAGTATGGTTCTATACCTAATCCTTATATTTCGGCCATGGTGGCTAATCTCAACAGAGGCTAGCCAGCTGCGCAGGAGATATTATAGTGCGCATTTGTGTACATTTGTACGCGCGAACACAGGTGCACTCTCTATTCCTTTACTCTCATTACCTGATGGGACGGCAGACCAACATGAGAGGAGAAAGATTAGGCGCAGGACTGACGACTTTACGTGCTCTCCGAGGCACGAAGTTCCTTATATGGTGTTGGTTTTGCAACACTTGTCGAGAGTAAACCAATTTGATGTATTAAGGACTTAATACTTGAATTTAGGAATTTTTGTATATAATGATAAATGTGCTCGCACAAATTGTTAATCTATAAATACTTGGTCCCGTTCCTGACAGGATGTCAACTAAACAATATTTAATTTTAATCTGATTCGATAAAAGATTAAGATTCAAACGCGTACGATTTTTTTACAACTTAAGATGCTCCGCTTGCTTGCTTTACATATCAAAATCATAATTCATTGTCATGTTGCAGTATTAACAGGAGAACTGACCAAGTTGTGTTGGCTGTAGAGTTCAGAAACTTGGATATTTACTCCAAAAACGCCTTCTTCTTCTTTTACCGCCGAGCGAAAGAACCTGTAATAACTAGAGACTTTTTTAAAGTTTCTTTTTGTAAGTTTATTTTTTTAATTGCGTTTTTATCCGTATTTGTAAATCCGTTTTTCATCAAGTAATATACCGTAGTTTCATATAGGTAATAATAATTCCTTTATACGAAAAGAAAATAATAATAAGTCTTTAAGAAAAATGAATGAAATAAAATATTTATTTACATATATTCATTACAAATATATTTTATACACACCCACACATGGTTTAACACGCTTTCTTTTAATAAGTAGGTTATTATTAACAGTTTTCATTGAAAAATTTTAAATGTGTGCCTTTTTCTTATATTATTTAATTTTCTTTTTTTAATTTTGTTTATTTTCTACAGCATCTGTGGTGGTAACTGCGACAATACCTGGAGTGCATCATGTCCGCTTTGACAGAAGCGAAAATTTCGGCTTTTCTAACGACATCACCGCCAAATTCGTGGTGGGACCGAACGCATTTAAAAGCAAGGGTAATTCGACAAATTTATTTATTTTATTTAGTATTCTTAAACATCCTGTATAGTTTAGAAATGAACTTGTACACCGCACTTCAGCGAGGCAGCCTTATCACTAATAGTGATACATTCCAGGCAACGAGCGAAGAGAATCGTATTCTTAATTATAAGGTGAAAGATTTAACAAAAAGGCAGACTCCTGCCTAAAAAATAATTGCGGAATAAAATTATAATTTAAAATCTCTAATTCCTCTCTAATAGTGCTACAGACCCCACACTCTAGTCTTGTATTTAATAATTCCTTTTATTTATATATTTTTTGCGGCAGATCAAGTGGCGTCTCTGTACCTGATTGGGTACAGTGAAAGAATTGAAGGTAGTTGTCATTTTTGTTTAATTATTGCTACTTTTACTGCTTGTTGTAGTGGCAATTGGAACAGTGCTTCGAAATAATTACAGTTTATGTCGATACATCTTTGAAATCTGTATCTATGATGACTTAAACATCGTACTATAAATGAGCATAGAGGTAGGTACTCAATAAAAT
>LQNK01000205.1:338692-353863 GCA_001586405.1 Phoebis sennae | reverse complement strand
CGCCTCTAAGAAATACAGAAATTAGTAGCCCACGCGTGCGAAGCCGCGGGCGGAAAGCTAGTACCAAATAAAACGTAATTGTATAACAATATACTTTCAAATTTATAATATTAATTGGGATATTTTTCTTGTTAAATGGTGTGTTGTAATAAAGGGTCTAAAATATGAAATCACAAAATGTTGCCAATAATATGTTATTTTCATAATACAAGCAGTAATAGCGCTATTATTTTTTACTACAATATACCTAATAAATTTATTTATTTCTAATATAATTGGAACAACTGATCAATTTATTCGGCGTAGACTCGAAGCAACAAGAGTTTGTACCTAGAAATTGGAATTTACGTTATTTAAGAAAAAACATACAAAAGAGGTCACATGAAAGATTTTTAGAAGCATAATTACGTAACGTTATCATCCTAATGACACTGATTTATAATGCTTTAAATAAAAAAAATATATTTTGAAGATTAAAATTACATTAGCATCAATTATCACCAGTTAATGCAAAACAGCTATACCTATTAACAATTTATGCAATCATTAAGTGCAACCAAGCAAGTGATTTAGCATATGATAGATTATTAATCGCAATCACAATTAAAATGAAATAATAACGTTTTGTTTCATTGGAGGATAATTTCGATGTATGTTTGATATGATATATGTTTCCTGGCATTTTTTTTTTGATCTTAAAAAAAATGGCGGATTTTAGTAGTTAGATTTGTTGTGAAAACCAGCAATACTAGTATCGGTGCCTTGCAAGCCTTAAGACAAAGGAAGTATGAAGAGTAGGAAGGGGAGGGACAGGCTTGGAGAGGAACAAGATTATGTACGATTCCTGATGTTGTATTTGCGTTTCGTTACAAATAATAAAATGTACAATATTTTATAGAATTGAAACTATTTTTTACACTATTTCCACTTTTATTTATAGTTTACTAAAGTCTATAAATAAAAGTGGAAATAGTGTAAAAAATAGTTTCAATTCTATAAAATATTATAAAATGAATTTCCATCAAGAAGTGACAATACAGTCTATCGAGTATAATAAAATGTACCTTTCGAAACGTAAAGAGAAAGAGTGTATATGCCCAAAGGCTGGTTTTTGTATTTGTCTTTATGAAAATTGGCACTAGAAAGTGTGTTTACCTTATTCTACTTAGGGAATAGAACTCTTTTATTTTTAAACGATTTACCAAAGAGATCATGAATTCGGAACTTATGATTTTTTTCTTATCAAAATTCATTATTTCTCTAAATGGAAACGAATTATTTCAAAAATGTCTTACATAAAGATATTGTACTGTTTTCCCAGCAAAATTTATCATTTCGATATACGATATCATCATAATTTCTACCAGAGCAGTATGATGTACGATGCAAATATGCATTAAAATCATCAGGAAACGTAAATAATTTTTTGCTTTACTAACATTTTCTCATAAAAAAAATGTTCGTGATTTTCTTAGTTTAGAACAGTCAATAAAAGTTAAAACCAAGATGTTATAGTTGAACTCGAGTTGAGGAGAGGTTAAGATAAATAAAGTTTTCATTGAAAAGTTTCAATTGTTTCCATCGTTGCTACGTGGTACTTAAAAATACAGGGATAGACTTTGAAAAACATTTCAACTTATTTTTGTCGCGTGTGTTCTTTCAGACTGTAGTATTAAGTTGTTATTTATCTTTTAAATCTATACTATTATAAAGCTGAAGAGTTTGTTTGTTTGACCACGCTAATCTCAGGAACTACTGGTCTGATTCAAAAAATTGTTTTAGTGTCAGATAGCCCATTTATCGAAGAAGGCTATAGGCTATATACCATCCCGATATTCCCACGGGAGCGAAGCCCTGGGGCGCAGCTAGTATATTATACACTGCCCGTACTCCTCTCCATGTATACATATAACTTTTCATTTTCGTACTAAAAGTTGTCTGGAAGAAATCGCTCCCAGTTTAAAGATGGCCATTGGCGGTGATGGTTACATAACATGAGGTGTCCATGCATGACTGAGTAGGGGCAATATGTGGACTTATAAAGTGTTACATAGTTTCATTTGTGTACAGGACATTCAGAACAAGTAAATAATAGTGAAAAGGGTCGGCGAGGCTTTGTTAATTTAATATGATTTATTTATTGAACGTTTTATCTCTATCGACGTAAATCTTTTATCTCGCTTTCTCTAATCTCGCGATCTAATATTCCGCACTTGATCTCGCTTTCCAATTATTTACGTTCTTTGCTCTCAAACTTTCTTAATCATTCATTGATATAAGCATGAAAGTAAATAAATAAGTTACGTTGACCTTAACCCTGACCCTTTTCATTATTTAACGTGTTTAAAAAAATGTTCTGAATGTCCTGTATACGAATAAAACGGTAGCTATGTAACACCTTATGTAGTTTTTTTGATTCATTTGTTTTGATTCTATCAGTTGAACGTACTAATATTTATTTAGAACGTGACGATAGTTATGTATTCATGTATCCTTTGTAATATAACTTGCAAAAATCACGCAATATCGATATTTAAAAGAAACATATTGATTACAATTACACACGAGTACATAATTATTACATCATTATTTTAAATATTTGAATCACAAATCAATATACAGCTGTTATTTTTGGATATTAAGATATTAATTATTAATAAAAAAATAATTATTATAGTAAAAAAGCAAAACAAATTTTTTAATGTTTTAATATTATCGAAAAAAAAAACAACTGTATATTGTACATTACAATAAAGAAATGGAGCGTGGGCACCACACACTATATGTATAACATTCTTTCACGGCAGTTTTGGTCTTTCGTTGATACGGAAAAATAAGGCATCAATTTTTTTACAGACCTACAATGAAATACTTTTAAGCTCCCTTATATTGAGAAGGCCAAAAATTCCCAGTTTCCTCCGATCGTTAAAAATACACCTTGATTCGAAAACTGTTCGACTTTCATGTTTTATTTTAAAAAGTATTTAGACAGATTTTGAAACAACTGCAACGTTCAACATTAATGAACTCTTTTAAATGTTATAATAACTCTTTTAAGCACAAGCACAATCGTATACATTGTACGATTGGGGAAAAAAGACGAGGGCAGACATCGGCCCTACCTTGTATCACTAATATAAATTCCTTTAATATATTAAAAACTAATTATAAACTCCCATTCTTTTTCATGACTTTATTAATCTTTGTAATGCTTGATTGTTTTTAACAATGTAACAAGCAGTCACGCGCAATTATACGTGCACGGTGCAACGTTTGTTCGTACTGTGAAAAGATAAGATTAATCTTTCTTTTAATATCTTTTAGTGTGTTTGGGACCAGGGCACACTAGGCCTTATTCAACGTAGTAAAACCTTTAAATTATATTCGTTTTGAAAGTGTATTTTTGTAAATTCTCATATAAATATGTTTAGTTAATGTGTCAAGTGTATATAATACAGCATCTAGCGGTGCGACTAGAGGCGCGGCGAGCGGCGCGATAAGCTGTGCCCGCCTCGATACTCGCCAGTACACTTGTTAAATTCGCATCGCTTTCTGCGCCGCAATCCGCATCGCCGGTAGCTGTGACCTACTTCATACATTGACTTACATTTGTTTCAACTGCCCAGTGATTATTAACTGGGTTTAACACAGATTAAAAAATTAACTATAACAACATCAATTACTGAACGGCCTGATTATACTTAAGAATGTAAAACGCAGTCACGCGTAGTATTATTTGTTCGCCCAACGTTTGTTTGTACAGTGGAAAGATGAGAAGATTATTCTTTCTTTTAATATCTTTCGAGTGTATTTGGGGCCAGGGCATATTAGGACCTATTCGACCTAGTAAGACCTTCAAATTATTATACATTTATTAACTAATTAATTTATTTAAAAACCGAGTGCATTTAGAAAATTTAATACATATTCTTGCCCTGGATATTTCTAGCATTTCTCAAAATTAAAAGATTTTTTTATTGAATTTCCAACTCTAAATCCGTGGGTAGATAGTTTTGTAATTGGACTCACTTAATTAAAAATTGCATAGTATCAATTAGAAAAGTGATTTCTATATTTTAATTGAAAAATAGTGTTTGAAAATAAAGATTGAGGGAAATTGTTTTTTTTTATAAATAATAATTTAGTGAATTCTTTAGTCAGGTTTTTCATATATAATAATGACTAATTAAGCTTGTCTCTTTAGATCTACCTTTAAGTCCAGGATTCATCAATACGCCTTGTAAGTATTTTTTTCATTTTATAAATCAATCTTAAAAAGGGGAAGTGTGTGAATTTTTCTTCAATTAAATATTATTTTATACCTAAAATGTTAAATATTGTAAAATCGTGTTTCAGCTCTTCCCATACCTGATCCTCCAACAGGTGTCGTATTAGATAGAAATATAGTACCTGGCAATATTGATGACCTCATACGAAGTTTAACTGGTTCTGAAGACGGATCTGAGAGTAAGATTTGGTTTTACACATCTTATTTTTATAATATTCAACTCTTTGGGTAGGATATATATTTTTTTTGCTTTTTTTATTAAATCAAGTATCTATCAACTATTTTAACATAAAAACTCAATATTTACGCGAAAAAGACCAGCAAATTCATATTTAGAAGTTCAATACAAATAAATAGTTCGAAATTAGATGAAGCATTATAATTATATAGATTTGTATAGGATTAGTAAAGTACATAATTAGACACATAGATCAGCATGGTAAAAGCCGAGTTGGGGCTTGTTATAGTTGTTAATAAAAAATTAAATTTGTTATTAAAATCGTAGGCAAATATGAGGAGGGTATCGAGCGACCATGCAGGATATTCGACGTGAACTGTATCAGAAACTTCTTCGCCTCCCACGGCAGGTGTAAGAAGGTATATGGACCAGTACCAGACCCCCTCTATAGGGCACAGTCCACTCAACATTTGCCCAGGCTTAATATCACGTATACCGCGTATGATACCTATCTGAGAGGAGAAAATGGCAAGATTGAAGAGTTTTAGTAAGTTTGTTTTTTTATGATCTAGTTTCCATAGTACAATTTTTAGTTTGACTTAAAATGCCCGGGAAAAACGTCCAATGGATCCAATTATAATCCTACTTTCCTACTCCTCCTGTTTCCTACTAGGATTATAAACGTAAAAGTTATTGCGCTAGAAAGTTTGTTTAGACTTAATGAGTTAAAAATATTGTTAGCATAAACGGTTCCTATAAACGACGGAGCGTCATAGTACAAAAGATACGAATCGTTTTCACTAACACTGCAACTGCAGTTTTAATCAACCAATTGGATCCAAGTTTTGATAGTTATGCTAACACCACGTTTATTACAGACACGCTTAAAATAAAAATTAATGTTCAAAAAATTTATTATAAAATTTTATTACTCCTCTATCGCTGCCTTTAACGATTGCTTTTCTAATAATATTCAATTAATTTCAGTATAAATAAAAAGACGAATAGATTAGTGCTCGCTCTTCAGTTGCGTAACTTTAATTTGTTCGTTAGAAATTTCTTCTTACGATTCCAACGTAGAGGGAGAGAGCCTATTGTTAGATCGACTGCACTGAATAATACTTATGGTAAGTAAATAATACTTTATATAGCTATCACAAATTTATGTGTATCAATGACTTTAAATGAATATTTCGGACTTTTAACAGCCCCATAACAAATGCAGGATTTGCTAATAATAATAGAATCCTCATTACATTCTAAATGTGGGAATTTGGATGTTTGTGTGTCAAGCATTCCACAAGTAATGAAAGTATTTTGTTGAAATATTGTATAAAAATTAGTCTATTAGTTGGATTAGGTGATAGCTTTTATTTTATTGATCTATTGTCGAAGAGAAAGGATAACACACATGAGTGCCTGGCACATCCAATCATTGGATAAAACACAGTATAATTTAAAATTTAAATTATAGGTAGTTACAGAGACCGTGGGTATCACAATTTGTGTCAATTACTTCAAGCAATATAATGAAACGAATTTTTGCAGCTGCATTGACGGTAACCATCATAATACCCAATTTGAATGACCTTCAGTTTGATAAGAGTGAAGTCTTCCTATTCGCTCAGGATTCAAGTTCAGCATATGCTGTGGACCCGAATATATTTTTAAGCACAGGTATATTTTATAATTCAATGTAGACATTTAGTTGTATTTGTTTCTAATGATTACTACAATTAATGAACAACCGTTGTTATGTTCTATGGTTATATGTGAGTACTAAATGCAAGACTCAAATATCACTAAGTTGGCACATAGCTCAACGGGTACGTCTGCACGCCACAGTCGACAGGTGTGAAGTGTCAGAAGTGACACTGCAGCGCCCCACCGATCTGTGTGCTAACATTTATTAGATATCATGAACACCACAGTTACAGTCGTGATAATAAGAAAGAAAAGAAAGGAATAATTCACAGAGAAGAAGGAACAATTTTTAATAAATATTAGCTTTTTGAAACCACCATTATTAGATAAAATCAAATCTCATTAAAACTTAATTATACGTGTTTTTTTTAATTAAGCTACATCTTTAAAATTATCATAATATGAGTGTTATATGACAGATAATTTCGTTTTTCAGATCCAACTGTAATACAAGCCGGTACGGAGTTTGTGTTAGGGGTGTCTATTAACTTACAAGAAGGTTTCTTCAGAGAATCTATATACTACATAACAAATTATATTCAATACGCTATATGTGACTTTGGGTATAAGCTCTTTTAACAATATATTACAATAATAAAGATCTAACCACTCAGCCACAGCTAACAGCGACGCGAATTGCGGCGTGGGAAGCGGTGGAAACAAATGTAAGACAGTCTATGAAGTAGGCTACAGATACAGGTGATACGAATTGCGGCGCGGGAAGAAATGCAAATTTTAAAAATGTACTGGCGAGTATTGAGGCGGCCACAGCACAACGCCGTGCGCCGCGCCTCTAGTCGCACCGCCAGAAGCTATGGCCGAGCGGTTAGATGCCACTAAATAACGAACTTCACCGAGCTGGTTAATTAAATATGGTATTTTTTATCCAATAAAATATATCAATTAATATATTGCATATGGGTTCTCTAAAAACCGTCCAGGATATGATCCAGTTGTAATAGTTTTATGTGTAAGATGCAAATATGTTGATCTGAAGGTTTAAGAAGAAACTTGAGTGTATAAAGGAATATTGATTGAAGGATCGGTAATATATTATTCGTTATGTTAAAGCTTAAGTGGATTTTAGTTGAATCATACGTCAAAAAATATATGAATAAAAAATTAAAACAAAATATATTTTTTATTTTTATAAAAAAAGAAATAAATATCTGGAAATAAAACTAAATTGCATACTTATGTTTGGAGCATTTCTTTTTGTTTTTGTCCCACGTCAAAAATTTATCTGATCTGAGGCATTCTTATATGCAGGTGAAACTTATATTCGGAATGATAACGTGGATATAAATCGCACCATAACTTCAGATAGAATATTGGATAGATGATACTGTCGCAAAAAAAAAAGAGTAGGTGCGTTCAGTATCTGGGCGCATCGGTACCGATTGCGTCTGATGCTCGAACGCCTTATTGACGTCATACCTATCTATCCTCACTTTGCTTATAGTCGTTATGACTATCTATAATTTCATGTTTACTGACTAGTTTTATAATTTGCCAGTTGTGAAGGATTCGACATAATTTAACATCGTCACTCTATTAGTTTATTATAATACTTTATATTGGCAATGAACTTTTCGCGAGCGAACAGTTATTGTCTATATAAGTTAAAAAGATATTGTCTATTAAAACAAATAAAATCAACATTTATAACCACATCAATTAATGTGTGGGCTGATTGTATTTAAGAATGTCAAATGCAGTCACGCGTAGCATTCTTCGATCGTACCACGTTTGTTCGTGCTGTAAAGATGAGAATATTAATCTTTCTTTTAATATCTTTCGAGTGTATTTGGGGCCAGGGCATATTGGGCCCTATACGACCTAGTAAGACCTTCGAATTAATAATAGAAGTACATTTCTAAAAAGTGACTCCTAGAATTAGTCATTCGTTTTGAAAGTTATAAATTCTATATTCGGTTCTAGTTTCTTTCGTATTTTTGTAGTGAACCTTATTATTTTGTCAGATAATTTATAGTAGCTTGATGTTGTGTTTTGTTACTTTTTTATGTAACAGAACAAATATTTCTTTATTGGTTAATTATCATATTTTATTTTACGTGTTTGTAAGTTTTAATAATGAATTAAATGCATATTCTTGCCCGAAATTTTCACAGCATTCTTTATTCTAATTTATTTTTAATTTATTACATTTAATTAATATATAGATAGTTTTATGGAAGGTAGAGTGTCAATTAAAGAAGTGTTATACATATTGAATTACGTTCATTTTTAGATCTACCATTTAGTCCAGGAATCGTCAATAATCCTTGTAAGTATGTTCTTTTTCCTCTAATAAATCAATGTTTAATACTTTTACTGTGTGAATTTTCAATAATTTTTTTTAAGTTTGTTATTTTTATACGTAGTGTTAAATAGTATAAAATCGTGTTTCAGCTCTTCCCCTCCCTGATCTTCCAACTGGTGTCGTATTAGATAGAAATATAGTTCCTGGCAGTATTGATGAACTTATACGAACTTTGACTAGGAATGAAGACGGATCCGAGAGTAAGATTTTGTTTTTTAAATGTGATTTGAACTTGTTTGGTTAGACATGTCGTAAACGTTGTATCATGACAGCATGTCAGCCAAGTTCAAAAAAGGCAGGCTTTTACAAGAAACCATTACGACGTTCTATCAGCTCGTAAACTATTCAATATGCATCCATAAAATTTGGTACATTTATTAACCTCAAAATTTTAATAAGGAATTAAAAATTTCATGATTTTGCTACAATGGTTATTTATATATTAACGTTTGAGGACCCGAACTTTACTGATTTATGCATACAAAAGAACAATCTGAAGACTGCAAAATATTAATAGATAGTTTCATAATAATATACTAAAATCTATTCAAACTGAATAATATTTGTGTGAAAATGAGTATATTACTTTATTCCTTATATATGATGAATTATTTATATTCATCAATCAAAATTATTATCATTATGCCGGGTGAATTCACCCGATCGGAACAAGCGACTCAGACGCGGGGTGCGGCGCGCGGGGAATCGACGAAACGCGGAGAGAAAACCCACACTTTGGTGTTGTAGATTCATGGTCAGTCACTTAAGAACAGGTGAACTGCATGCTCGGCTGGCCTGCTATAACATTAAAATATTTATACGCACGAGCCCTGCGTTTTTGTGCGGTTGTGAAATCTACATGTTTAAATCTAAATCATAAGATGTATGCTTATGACAAATTCAGATTTGAGTTACACCGACGACCAGAACGTAACGACCTACCAGACTTCACTCGGGATGAAAGTAAAGCTCAAGATGACTTGGCTATTTTTTATACTAAGTCTACATAATTAAACCCTACATATAATATGAAAGTCAACTCTTGAGCTTTACTTAATACCGAGCGAGAACAGACCTTGGCACCCATTTAGATATAATTTTTTTTCTAGGTGAATTAGGCTTTCACATCTTTTTCGATGGGATTGTTATTCCTTGATGGAATTGTATGTCATTTTTATTTGGAGAAAGACACATTTTTACTTCTCAATTCCCCTGTATAAAGTTTTTTTTGTTTTACATTTACTCGAACATCTCATCAATTATTTTAACATATTAAATGCTCAGTTTTAACGGTCTATCACATTCATATTTAAAAGTTTGCATCAAACTAAATAAATCAGATGTAACATTTGTATATTTTTATTCGAGATTGGGTCAAAATCAGACCATGAAAAAATTTGTCACCACTAGTTAGGTACATCGTGCTTGAACCGAGGTCTGCTTATCGGATGTATTATTACATATTAATTTGTAATTAAAATCGTAGGCAAATATGAGGAGGGTATCGAGCGACCATGCAGGACATTCGACGTGAACTGCATCAGAAACTTCTTCGCCTCCCATGGCAAGTGCAAGAAGGTATATGGCCCAGTACCAGACCCTCTGTACAGGGCACAGTCCACTGACCATTTACCCAGAATTAACGTCACGTACACAGCATATGATATTTATCTTAGAGAAAGGAATGCCAAGATTGAAGAGTTTTTGTAAGTATACATATAATTTCTAGCTAAAATTTCAATGATTAGATTGGGCCTTTTTTCATGTAACAGCAGGCAAGCGGAGCATGCGGTTCACTTGATGTTAAGTGACTGGCCGCAGCCCATGAACATTCACAACAGCAAAGTGTCTGAGATGCCTTGCCGGCTTGGAGGAAGGGGAGGGAATAGGGAGAGGATCAATGACGGGAAATTAGGAGAGGAGTAGAACAGGGTGAGAGAGGAATGGGATGAAAATACAGGCCTCCGGGCACCCGCTCACCGCACGAAATACAGTGCAACACTGCTTCACGCCGATCTTCTGGTACTTTTTTTGCGATTGCGACTATAGATAAAAGTATATTAAATTGCTTACCCTTTGATCACTACGGACAAAAAGAAAGTTTTATTCATAATGGAAAAATATTCAAAAAATTAATTAGTTGCTGTCCGGTTACCGAACGACGTGTCTCAAATTTTAGGCAAAATATAATTTCATATATTTCTGTGATGCCGTTTGTGTCAAATAGTCCATGCGTTAAGTTTAACGCTCTTTTTAAAGTACTTAACAACGCATTTGAAAAATGTTTCAAAATAAAATCACTCAATGTATCTCAGGGCTTTAAATTTAGCTCAGAGCGAAGATAAACTTAAATCTTTTATAAAATCAACCTTAATTAAAACGCCTTTTTATACTATTGAAGAATATATTGAGGATAAACATTCATGGCATGTATCAGCTAATTCAAAACAGGACAGTTGTTAGGCAATTGAAATTGGCAATTGTCAAGAAATGATTGTAGGGTTTATACTTACTTATATTTGTAAAATAAACCACATATTTTAAAAGAGTAACTATCGAGTTTCTTGCCGGTGTCTTCTCGATAGAAGCGACTTTCCGAACCGGTAGTAACTTAAAAAATGACTATTCATAAGTACTTTGTAAAAAGTTTACATGAATAAAAATATTTTCTATTCTATTCTATTCTATTCTTAATCCGGTGCGAGTTTGGCCCAATCATGCTATGCTCGCCTCCCACTCTTTTATTGCGGAAGATGTTATGCAGCAGAATTATCCTCTGTCGCTTCTTACTACACCTACAGAAAGAATGGGGCGGTGACACAAATATTCTCACCCGTCGTCACGAGGGCTATCGATATCATAAGTATCCATTGAGAACTTGTATTTCTTCTCTACATCTACCTGTGACTATGTCATTTCTAATAAAATTAAATGAATTTCAGTATAAATACAAAGACGAATAGACTGGTGCTGGCTATTCAGTTGCGGAACTTCAATATTTTCTTTCCCAATTTCGTCTTAAGATTTCAACGTCGAGGCAAAGAGCCCATTGTCAGGTCCACTGCACTGAACCTCACATATGGTAAGATTTGTTATAAGAATAGATGCATCAGATATAAACACCCATAGCGTAGGATTGGCTTATAATAAGAGAATAATAAATGTTTTAATGAAAGAAATAGAATGGGAATAGCATGGCACCTACAATTATGGGACGGATTACATTTCATTTCAAATAAGTTGGTTGCTGCAGATAACGGAGGTATTTTAATTAAACCTATTTTTACAGCTGCATTGACGGTAACCATCATAATACCGAATTTGAACGACCTACAATTTGACAAGAGTGAAATATTCCTGTTCGCAGAGGACGCAAGTCCAGAATATTCTGTGGACCCAAACGTATTTTTAAGTGCAGGTAAGGTTTTTATCGTAGAGTTTTTTAAGTGAGAGCCGAAAAGTGGAGAATCTGGTTCACTCACGTTCCTCTAAGCACTACAGGTGCTACGACGTGAAGCCTCTGTCGTCATTCCCGCTTTGCTCTATGAGTGAGTGCAGCCTCACACGAACTCAGCAACACATAAGGTAAGGATGGATCGGTTAATGTCCCAAAACCACCCCTACGGCATCTTCTTCTACGACAGGTTCCTACCATTCGTGATCGCGTTCTGGACTATTTCGCGGTTTAATAGTGTCACAAAAAGAGAGCACAGTGCTCCGTGCCATATCGCTGTCGGTTATGATTTTCGTAACACAAGCAAGCGAGAGGTCCTTACCAGCACAGAGGGTAGATGACAATTTGTCAGTCGTGTAAGGGACGCGGTTCGAAGAGCGTCAGCTCGGTTTGTGTGTAGTGGTAATCCAGTGAAATATTTTTCAGTGTCCCTGAAACAGCTGAAGGACTAATAGCGATCGTTTGCCTACAGGAAAAACAAGGTATAATGTATATTTATGCGTTATGCATGTGCGTAAATGCGTTTTTGTTCTTTCATGTTTTAAAAAATCGAATTGTCTGTTAAGTGATCATTATTACCCATAAACTTCCGTGACGCAGGCGAAGAAAAAAATGATAAGAAAATAATAATTGTTTGTTTGAATATTTGAAGGAAACTGGAATTTAAACTAAATATTTGACTTTGACTTATGAGATAAGACTCAGTCTTATTTAAAATGTCGCCCATTCCCGCATGTATATGGTAACTTTATGATTCGTCTATGAAAAATTTAAAGTCTTTAAAACGTATAAAACGTTTAATAAGAATTTTAATTTTATTCATTTAACTAACTGTGGCCCGAGGTTGCGTATATTTGTCGTTTTCCTAGGATTTATGGGAAAAAGCTATCATATATCCGTCTCCTCCTAAGATACCTCTCCACATTTAACCGTTGTTAAGTGATAAATACTATGACTAATACGCCTTTCTTTTGTATATGTCGGAAACATTTTGTGATTTCATGTTTTAACAAGTTCTGAATGTCATCTTTCTATGCAAATGTCAATTGTTAGTTGTCAGCTGTCATCAAAGTCCTATAAAAGAGTAAGCGCGTTCAGTATCTGGACGCATTGGTACCGATTGCGCCTGGTGCTCGAACGTTCGTGACGTTCGAGCACAACTACCCTCACTTTGCTAATAGACTTTATGACTAGCTGTGATTTGTTGTTAACTGTCTAGTTCAATAATTGGCCAGTTGTGTAGAATCACAGTACATTTCTATTACATTCGACATAATTATACAAAGCCCCTCTATTAGTTTCATACATATTTCTTTTTTCAGATCCAACTGTTCTTCAAGCCGGTACCGAGTTTGTGTTGGGGGTGCCTATTAACGAACAAGAGGGTTTCTTCAAGGATTCTATGTTCTACATTACGAGTTATATTCAATACGCAATATGTGACTTTGGGTTTAAGCTCTTTTAATTTTCATTAAAAGAACTTACTAAGCGTTATAGCTAATAAAGCGTTATTTTTATTCTTTTGTTTTATTTTTCAAACCAATTTTCAGGAAAATATATTGTTTTTTTTTACAGAAGTAGTATATAAAAAATTCTAGATTGTATACGTTTAAGTACATTCCTTGGAAATATTTGAAATGTTCAATCTTATCATTGAGCAGATATTTTTATTACATTTGTATTACAGATAATCAGTAACGGTACCTTAACACTACTTTTTAAAGTAGCATGGGACAGGACCTATATCTATAGGGCAAAGAATGCCACACATAAAGGGACCTTGGTCCTTGTTGAGTTATTAAAAGTTTTTCTTTAAGGACCAATGTTTTTAAATTTAAAAAAAGTATATTTAAAACCTCATGGAAAACATATCAAAAGAAAAGAGGACACTGTAAGTTAATTTTGTAAAAATCCGAGCCAATTTTTCAAATAACATCTTCGTGGAAATAAGTGGAGGTAGTCACAAAATATTTGAAGCACTCATGCAGACAACTGTCATCTCAGTCACCCGTGACCACGCTCTCTGTAAAGTGTTCGAAACGTCGGGGCAATAATAATCTAAAATAATAAACGCGTTTAAAGTCCTTTAAAAAGTATTATTTAATATAGAAAGTACTCGCGTTAAAATAAACACAGGAAAATATTAATGAAGAAGTATTTACCTGAAATTAATTCATGTCGGAATTATATTCCACTCTCACACATTTTGCACATAATTCTTCTTCTTCTTCTTCTTTTAGTTTAATGGCTTCCCATCAAAGATGGATTCTGCCAATGTCAGGTTTGCACATAATTCTGTCGATACTATAAGTTATTTCCATAATATACGTTAAATCAAAGATGTTATTACAGAGGTTAATAACCCTACTTGTATTATAAATGCGAAAGCTTGTGAGGATGTATGTATGTGTTTATTACTCTCTCGCAAAAACTACTGAACCGATTATAATAAAAACATGTTATACATATAGGTACGGGTCCAGAAAAACATAAAAACATTTAATCCCGGAGTTGCTACGGCATCGGAATTTACGCGGATGCAACCGCGAGGCTACTATTAAAATAAAATTACGTTATCTCCATCAACTTTGCATCTAACTATTCTCGATGTTTGGAGCGTTTTTATTTTTTTTCCAGCCTTTAATTTAGCTGATAGCAAACTTAGATACAAATAAAACTTATTCAGAACGCATAAAAGTTTCCTCGCATATTTTAACAAGAAACTAAGTTCAAAAAACGATGCACTTTTATCTTGTTGTTTAAAGCAAACTAGAAGATTTCAAAGAGTGAGAGCCAAGCATTGCACGATTGGGCCAAGCTCGCACCGTTGAAATAAAAACCCACCAGCAGAAGATCGACATGCAGTATTGGACTATTTTGTGCGATGAGCGGGGGCCTGGAGGCCCGTATTCCCATCCCATACCACTCCCAATTACCACCATTTATTCTCTCCTTATCCCGTCATTTTTTCAAGCCGGCAAGGCATCTGCGACACTTTGATATTGTAGATGTTCATGAGCTGCGGTCAGTCACTTAACATCGGGTGAACCGCATGTACCTCTTGCCTGCTATATCAAGTAAATCTAAAGTATTTAAAAATTATAGTGAAAAGCTAAATCTAAAACATATTATGGTAATATTAGTTAGTGTACAGATTATCTATAAAAATATTCTGTAATCCATATAATGTAGTGGTTACCGGTTTAATTGAATTGATTAAAAAA
>LQNK01000205.1:315399-338353 GCA_001586405.1 Phoebis sennae | reverse complement strand
CAAGTTAATCCACCGTCTTTAAAAATTATAGTAAGAAGCGAAATATAAAACATATTATTGTAAAATTAGTCAGTGTAAAGATTGTCTAAAAAAATATTCTGTAATCCATATGATGTAGTGGTTACTGGCTTAATTGAATTGATCTAAAAAAAAGAATGGGTTTATGATTGATGATCATTCTAAGATATTTGTAATTAGTTATAATATGTAATAATAAGTAGATAAATAGCTCTGGACCACTCTTAGAGCGACTATTTATTCAAGACAGGCGTCTGCAACTGTTTGCGAGGCATAAGCGTAGATATAAAGTGAAACTCTATATACGATAAAATTGCATCGAAAGACGAAACAATCAACATCTATAACCACATAATTTTCAAGTTACATTGTAATGACTGATTGTATTTAAGAACATAACGCAGTCACGCGTAGCATAGTACGGTTTTGCAACGTTTGTTTGTAGTGTAAAAAATGAGAAGTTTATTGTGTATTTTGTTATCCTTTGAGTGTATTTGGGGCCAGGGTATATTGGGCCCAATTCGACCTAGTAAGGCCTTTGAATTATTAAAAATTATAGGATGCAGTGATGCAAAAAAGATCCAATGCACATCGAACTAGTTTTCAGATTTTGAAGTTTATTTACGTGATAATTTTATATTCGCTTGATATATGGGTTCATATATAGTGTTTATATTAATGCCAATTTTTTAAGTGTGGGGTCTTGTTGCTGATAGAAAGTATCTTCTTTATAAACCTTTGTAATGTGTGTAGTTCAATTTTGGTGTTGTTGGAACCTTTCTGCTTAACTTCTAGTCAATTTAAGTTCTATAAAATATGTTGACCTAATGTGTTAATTTTTTTATTATATTGCCTTCCGTAAATTTTTTTTTTTGCTCGTATTTTTTACGTTTAATGTCTTAATCCTTATTAACAAAATGCAAACAAACCTAAATTTTACAATTCAATGCGAATTTTCGCGTTTTTTATTTGAGTTGAAACAATTATGTTCAGTGGCGTAGCGATTACAATGTATCGTTTATTTCATAATATTCCGTTAATACTTTCGTGTTTAGAACGAAATACACTAAAACAATGATAAGAAAATGTAATGAGTATTTGATATTTATTTTCTGCTTTAGATCTCCCGTTAAGTCCAGGCTTCATCAATACGCCTTGTGAGTAAATTTAAAATATTTTTTCAATTTATAAATTAGTTTTTGAAGATTTGTTTAATGTGTTTTCTTTAATCGAAGTATCAATAGTATAAAAATAGTATATTTCAGCTCTACCCCTCCCTGATCCGCCAACTGGTGTGGTATTAGATAGAAATATAGTCCCTGGCAACATTGATGACCTTATACGAAGTTTGACTGGCTCTGAAGACGGATCTGAGAGTAAGATTTACTGTTATAATTTGAAATAATCATAACTATAATAATAATTTATAATAAGTTAGCATATGGCTGCTATAAAAGTTGATTTTTTTTAGAAACTTTTGTATTTTTGTGGTTTATTTAATGCTTAACCTTAACATTTCTGTCCTTAATACTTAAGATAAAATTGTATAGTTTTTCAAGTCATAGAAAGAGTTTTATTGAATGATTTGTATGGGAAACATTTAAAGCATCTCATATTTGTCATCTATATATTTTTTTAATCTCTCTCTTTTAATCATGTACCAATGGGTATTTTTAGCTGGGGTTCCACAGTCCCCCAGGCAACAGGCTACTCCAGACGACAAGCTGCCTAAGTAGGCTTGTCACGCCCCTACTAAGCATTTCTACCAGAGGTGTCATCAGATACGTCAATGTTCTGACGGTGTGGCATGACGCGGCAAATCTCTGACAAATCAGGCCGTAGAACCCTAGCTTTATTGATTGTATGAGTAAACTTTTAGGTAAATACGAGGAGGGTATCGAGCGTCCATGCAGGATATTTGACGTGAACTGCATCAGGCGTTTCTTCTCCACCCACGGCAAGTGCAAAGTGGTCTTCGGCCCAGTACCAGACCCTCTGTACAGAGCACAGTCCACTAACTATTTGCCTAGGATTAACGTCACGTATACCGGGTATGATATATATCTGAGCGGGGAAAATGGCAAGATTGAGGAGTTTTAGTAAGTATTTATGTTTAAGAGTGTTTGCCAGTTGCCTAGTCTGTACGGTTCTTTCCTTAGTTTGGGACTAGATGTCGCTATTAAATGTTTAAAAATATTTTTATAATTATTAGGACTCAATTCGGGTTCTCGTTCCTTAAGATGACTTTCGGTAGTTGTTTTATATTTCCATGACTCAATAATTATTTGGGAACATTTAGTTATTTATTTGCCGGTACAAAATGTAAATTATTTATATTAGATAACAATCTTTGTCAATAGTAATCCTATACAAAGTGTAGGGGATTGACAAAGTGATAGGATACAATACTTATACAGTTGAAGTTGATATTTTTACAAAATGTAATGTATAAAATCCATAATTTCAGCATAAACAGAAAGACAAATAAACTGGTTCTGGCCCTTCAGTTGCGGAACTATAATCTTTTCTTCAGGAATTTCTTTCTACAATTCCAACGTCGAGGCAGAGAACCTATTGTAAGGGGTTCGGCGCTGAATGCCACTTATGGTAAGATATATATTTTTATAATATGGAAGCAAAGGTTTCAAGTACGAGTACTGCGATATTATATGATTTACATAACGGGTGTTTATTTATGCAGTCCTGAAAAATATAGGGAATTTGTCTATTTTAAATTTTACATCCCCTAAAATTTTCAAGACTTGATAGACAATCCAGTATATTCATATCCTACAACGGGCTATAAAAAATGAAAATAGAGTAAAGAGTAGTCAGAGTTAAAAAATATGCCTGCGGCGCCCCCAATCTTCGTATGTAGACGTAATCATTTAAAATGTAAAATTTACTATAGTGTCCCATTCTCTAGTTATTTCTAAAAGACTGCGAATTAAACAGGGGAAGTTCTCGTTTATTATAATTTTTAATTTTTATTGTTTTCATTTCTGGTTCTTCTGGTTTTCTGTTTTGTTGATCCATTGACACGCTGGCCTCTTCCAGCGGTTTCCATTCTATTCTTGGCCATCCTCGACCTCCAATTTTTAATGTCCCATCTCTGAACTTACCTGCCTCCCTTTTTTCCCATCCCATTGTTCTCATTTAGTTTCACATAAATGTAAGTTTCAAGGTATTTTTTGCAGCCGCATTAACAGCCACCATCATAATACCCAATTTGAACGACCTACAATTTGACAAGAGCGAAGTATTTCTATTCGCTGAGGACGCAAGTCCAGAATATACTGTGGATCCAAATGTATTTTTAAGCTCAGGTAAATTGTTTTATTTTATAGTAGATTCCTAAAGTAAGGCAAGGGGAATATGCGCTTCACCTGATGTTAAGTTACTTCTGAAGCCGATTCTTCGACAGTCTATAGCAATAAGGCAAGGCAACAGAGTGTGTTGTGTGTGTTTGAGAGCAAGGACGGAAAGGATTGGGATGGAAATAAAAACAAAAACGGATTGCCTGTTAAGTGTCGCTTATAAAGTCTTGTGACGCAAGCGAAGAAAAAAATATAAAAGGATAATTGACAACAAACAGGATCTTATATCTTATAATTAACTAGCTATGCTGTAGTTGCACACGCGTATACCTCCCAATGTAGTGGGATTTCGGGGATAAGCCTCTCGGGTTTAAAACAATCTCTGCACAAAATTTCATCGAAATCCGTTCAGTGGTTTATATGTGAAGAAGAGATAGACTTATTTCCGAATTCTTCCGAAACTTCAAACCACCTCACTCCTGTTATAAAATTCAATCTAATTTAAAATACTACCATTCACATTTACTCCCATCTTCAGTTAAGAATTGATAACTTTGAAATCTTTGGAACATTTTATAAAGCGTGTATATGTGTTATATTATATTAAGCGAAACAACACTGACTGTGATTTTTCTCAATTTATTTATTACATAGGGAAAAAAATATCATTTAATATTCTGGTATAAAACATATTCATTCGATACCATACGTGCAGTTGACGTTGGATAAAATAAAGCAACAAAAATATTTCATATTAATAATATTTCGTTTTTCAGACCCAACAGTATTACAAACCGCTGGCGAGTTTTTGTTGGGGGTGCCAATTAACGAACAGGAAGGTTTCTTTCACGATGCTACATACTACATAACGAGTTATATTCAATATGCAATATGTGACTTTGGGTATAAGCTGTTTTAATAAAATAGCCATATTTTTATTTTGTTTTATTTTTCAAAATGTTAAAAATATAGAAAAAAGCTAAATCTAAAACATACTATTATTGTAAAATCAGTTAGTGTAAAGATTATTTATAAAATCATTGTTTAATGCATAAAACTTGGTCGCTGGCTTATAATGCATGGAAAAACTCGAATGAGTTTATGGTTGTAACATTTTAAGATATTCGTAATTAGTTATTAGAATAAAAAAAAAACAAATTTCTAAAAATGAAAGGAATCAATATTGTTGACTAAATTTGTCTGCAGAAAATTTCTGGATGTTTCTATATTTACGGTCCTTGTCTTCACACATAGTTTTTTTTAAGACTTATAAAGAAATAAAACTTTCGTGTTTTACCTTTGTATTGTTAACTAGAGCTTAACGAATCAACAACGAACCGATTACATTACCGAGAGTAATTAGTAAGATCAATAATTATACCCGAAGACGTAGGCTTATACATAATTAATGACGTTGTGGGGATGCAGTCATTTAACAAATTGCATAGTATAGCTATACCAGTAATAATTACAGTAGTAATAAATTCAGGTTTTGTTGGACTTTTCATAGACATGGAAGAATATTAATTTGCATTTTAAAATTAATCTCCATTTCCCTTTGGCCGTCGCATGAGGACTTCGGTAATTATGTTTTGATATGTTTCTTATTTTAAATCAAATACTTTTTAAAGTTTGACCCGACCTCCGACCTCGCTGTAAAGTGCTCGACACGTCGAGTTAAATAATAATGTAAAATAATGTATAATAAACCGCGTTTAAAATCCTTTAAAAAGTATTTTATTTAAAATGGAAAGCACTAGCTTTCAAACAAACACAAGATTATACTATGTTTCTTATTGTCAGGGGAAGGTTCGTCATTACTACATAGGAATACAACAAAGTTGATTCCGTATGCTTATACCTATAAAACTATTAATTACATTGTGATGCTGTTTTTTTAAATAGATAGAGTGATTTAGGAGTGATTGTTTATTTAAAACCTCCTTTGTGATTTTCTTCATTGTTGAGTTATTCCTTATTTTTGACCAATTTTAATACGTTGTTCAAATACGTTGGTCTTCTTTATATATGAATTAGACTCCTATAAATCTTCCACATAATTCTATTGATATTTTCGTTCCTAAGTTATTTCCTTTATTATATTGACTAAAGGTTATGTAGAGGATATTAATATCAGTAGAAGTCACGTTATCAACATCAAGTTCGTAAAGTTCATATTATCTAATCTAACATTAATATTCAGTTGTTTGTTGTTTGCAAATTTGTTAAGGAAAATGAAATATATTTAATGTTGAAAATGGAAAAATTATCATATTCAGCACATTTTACAATGACCCTAAGGCATCGCTGTTATTCAATGTACCTTTTCTATTCAAAATTAAAAAAGCAGTTATATAAATCCCGAAATTGTTTTTCTTCATTAGGCTATTTTTTTATATTTATTCAGATATTGTATATTTAATAATAATAAAGAAGGTGTAATAGAATAAAAAAATAAATAAATTACAATTATAAAATCTTTATTATGAAGCAAAATAATTTAAAAAACATGAATCGCATTAAATATATCACTCAAATTTTTTAAAATGACATATTTAATTACTTATTCAAGATATATACTATTTTTAATTATTGTGTGTTTTTTTAAGATTTCAAAAAAAAAGTCAAATGACCTATTGGCAGAATAAACTGCATATGCAAATATCATATCGATCTAAAAATCTGCTTTCATTCAAAACTCAAATTAACCATTACAGTCAATCGTCATAAAAACTTTTTGCATGTAATAAACCAATAAAAATAACGTGTAATATTACTCACCAGGATTATCAAACTAATTGAGCAATTAATATAATTACTAGACACAATTAGGGTTCAACACATGAAAGATAACTACGCAGTTACGTCAACGAAAAGTTTTTGCGAATTCCTCGAAAATTCGCCAACGACCCTGAGCACATCCGATCTCGCGAACGGTCGCGGTCAACTGAATCTATTCCTCTGCTTGTCTCCACTTTCATGGAATGAACTGAAGGCTTCGTCACACGAAATACACGACGTATATCACACCTCACAACCAATGAATTTAGAATTCTATCCCAACGGAGTAAGGTTCAAAATTGATGGAAGAACATTTTGTTTTTAAAGTATTCCACTGTTTGTTTGGGAGGGTCGCAGAGGCGGGAATGAGTGTGATGAAAAAAAAATAAGCCAACCACGTCTCAGTGAGTTAAGGCTCCATGGGCGGGTTTTGGAATATCTTTAATTAAAGCAGAACTTCCTGAAGTAACAGTGTAATGAATTGAAGTTGCCAGGAAAAAGTGGAAAACTGTTCGCCAGGACATGAAAGGCGTAATGAAAAAGCCCGTTGAAAGTTGCCAGGATACTCTTATTAATTAATATGGAGTGGCTTGCGTTGCTCTTGGAATGCATCTTGTATTTTAGAAATTATATTGAAGTGACCAAAACTGGTGCAAGTTTGCTTTGCTCCGAACGTTTACATATACAATTACAAAACTTTGTTATAGCTTGAATAGTCGAAGATGCGAGATATATTTAAGCTTTTACATTTTTTTTTTTTAATTTTAATACAAAAAAAATAGTTTTAGTATAAGTAAATAATTGATAGGCAATATAGCGACTAAGCGAACACATAAAATGTACCTTTTTTAAAACGGTAATCAAAACTTACTTTTGCCTTTATTATTTCACGTCACTTCATTTCACGGCGCATAGTCATATATTTTAGTAAAATTACTGATTTTAAAATAGCTATAAATACCTTTTTTTAAGTATAATAATTATGGGACAGTTAAATAGTCAAATTTCAGTCGTTACTCAAGATGAATTCACATTTATGCAATCATCCATTAAATCTATACTCAGTGACAAATCTCGACTCAAATGAAGTTTTAGAATAAATATCAGAGGGTAGGTTTAGTGATCTGCGATCATTGGGGAATCCATTGTCAGATCGAGTATTAATTAACGTTTTGGAAATAAAACTTGAATCATAACTTGAGATAAAACTATGAATACTGGCCTAATAAATGTTAGTTGCTAAAGAATACAAGATGCTTGGGTTTTGAGTAATAGTTCCATTAACTTGTATATATTGTGTATTATTATATGTATTATAAGTATTTGTAATAGGTATACATTTTATTACGAGAAAATATTGAGCCGAAATATTGTTCAAGCGATGTTTGTTTTAAGTACTATAAATCCTAGTCATAGTCATTATTTCGTCAAAGCAGTAAGGAAAGTGCACCTACTAATAGATTGCTTTTATTTAATACAATTTAAAGCGTTTAAAATGGTATAAGAAATATTAAAAATTTTAAAGTTTGACGATACTATTTTTCATTAATATTCAGTATTCTTTTACTCGTTTTGTATGGGTTATATACGGATAAATTATTGTAATTTTTAGGGCACATCTTATTTCGATTGTCATGTCCATCTGAAATCAATCTCATATAATAAATCAGATCACAATTGAAATATGAAATAAGCATATGTCTCTCTCTTATAAGGCGGGGCTTCGCAAAGCGCATGCGTCATTCACAATCTTAAGAAAAAGATTTGTCCCAAAGTCTATTGTACTTAACTTTGTTGAAGTTAAGTCCATTACGTTTTATGTACTTATGAAATATATAGCACACTTGAAAAGATATATTTTTAGAAGTTCTCGAAATATAACAGAAATAAAATCTTAAGATCTCTATGTTGTACAAATAATTGTAATAGATTTATTTAATTTTGATTTTGAACTCAAATTAATACAATGTTTTAATCACAATGATGCATTGGAAATATAAAAAATTTTATACTTGAAAAAAAAAACATGATTCTATTTTTTTGTTACGTTTTTCAGAAAAAAAATAAAATATCTCTTTACATTTGGGGTTAATTATTATAAAAAAAATGTTATTGACGAGTTTTTCTTTATCATTATTAATCAATAAAATTTTTTTTCGAATACAATATTCCAATCCAACGTTATTATAATTATATGTGATTCCATATTACAAAATAAATAATTTCTAACAAAGTGCTCAGTATTCAGAATCCAACTGGAAAATGATGTACATAGTTTAAAAGTTTGTTTCAACATCTTGAAACGTCTCAAAAATTTATAGAGCCCGGTACCGTGAAAAGACTGCTCCATCTCGCAAATATATTTCGTTTCGATTCTAAAAGAGAAAGCACCTAGACGTGCATTCAGAGGCAAAGGCATCGAGAATATTCAATATATTTCGTTAGCTGTGCATGCACGTCCTCTCATCACGGAGTTCGGTCACGCACTGCCGCTTCGTAAAGTTCGCGCGCTCGACGCGAGGTGGCGTTGTCAATTTGCGCGGGACTTTTTGGCGCCCAACGTAGGAAGTTGCTTCGCGTTGAAAAATAGATACGTGAGCGGTGGAAAATTTATCGCAACCCGCCTTTCAATCGGAAGTGCACTAATGCTCCATAATAGTGTTCGAATAAACAGTTTTAACTGCATCAAGTTATAGTTGGACGTTTTTATGTTGAATTTATATTCAATGTTTCTTAGTTTTATATTTTCTTATCTCAATAGTATTTAATTTACTTGTAACTCGTTAAATATCTCCTAATCCAGTCAATAGGCTTTATGTATACGGAATTTCATCAAAATCTGATTAGTAGTTTCTGAGTGATTAACGTACAAACATCGAAACTTTGACATTATAATTTTATTGAGATAATAAAACGATTAACACGTCTTACCACTTTTCATATCATGTCGTTGTGCCCTTCAGTACTTTCTCATTTGAAAGAGATTTCTAATCGCTTTTACAATTCTCAAATTAAAAATTGACCTATATCTAAAAATATGATGAAAACATCTTAACGCAGAGTCAGTACGAATATATTCACTAAACACACATTCAGTATGCACCTGTACCGTCAATAGTTCATATTTCTCGGGCTGTAAAACCGCAAACGTTTCAGTATCAAAGGAGAGCCCGGAGGGACCACAGCGATTAACATCCCGATATATTTATACTGGAACTTTACATAAATTCGTTCTTAACATCCCGATATATTTGTATTAGAACTTTACATAAATTCGTTCTTAACATCCCAATATACTTTAGAACTTTAGATAATATCGTTCTTTTTTACAGATATGAATGCCATGGGTCATTTTCTTTTCTATTTATTTAAAGGGGCTTTTACTTGTATAGCCAGCCCATGCCATAATTATTTTAAGGTAGACGCTGGTAACTCGGTTTCTTAATAACGTCTACCCTTCGTTATTATAATTTATAGGTTCCAAATATTCAAGAATAAAATTTGATAAAATCATATATATATAAAATATAAATCAATTGTCCGATTGTCAATACATCCAGAGTACACTCTAACTATAACATACCGACACTTAATTCATATTTCTTGGGCTGTACAATCCCAAAGGTTTGAGCATTCAAGTTGATTTTCGGTATCAGGGATAAATATCCCAATATATACACTTATACAAACCTCAATTTTTTTAAATATTTGTTATTCCTTTATGGATATATAAGTTTCGGATAATTTAAGCTTTAGATTTATTTTTAACTAAAGGGTGTGCCATTTTAACTAGTGACTTTTTAGACTAGAATTTGACGTTCTGTTGCATTCGCACTTGCACAGAAAGGGAGCAAATGGTTAACATAGCTTACTAATATTTCAATTTAACATTTCGATAGTGAATTCATATTTCTCGGGCTGTAAAACCGCTTGAGTATCAAAGGAGATGCCCGAGGGCCTGCAGCGATTAATGCCCGATATATGCATACTTCAAAGTATAACATAAATTCGTTCTTATATTTATTAAGGATTTTTTTTTCAGTTGATGGGTGTTCCACATCAATTTTACTTATAAACCATTGGCTTTTTAGTACTTAAATTAAATTTGAGGTTGTTTTGCACCGAAACATCTTTTATATATTTTAAATTTTGAAAAAAGCACATGGTTAATATAGCGAATATTTCAATTCATTCAGCATTAACTGCACCTGTAAGATCCTAATAGTCAGTTCATATTTGACGGGCTGTAAAACCGCAAGCGTTTGAGTATCAAAGGTAGTCTCTAGAGGACTGAAGATATTAACATTCCACCCGATATATTCACCATTTTTACACCAGAAAGATAAATAAAATGGATCATAAATACTTTATACATATTTTCGTTACAGGTATTTATTAAATATGTTTTTTTTATTTTCAGCTGATGGGTGTTCCATATCTATTTTGCGTTTTCAACTAGTGACTTTTTAGTACTTAAATTAAATTTGACGTTGTTTTGCTCTGACACATCTTTCGTATATTTTATATTTTTCAGAAGAAAAAAACACATGTTTAACATAGCGAATATTTCAATTCATTCAGTATAAACTGCACCTGTAAGATCCTAATAGTCGGTTCATATTTGTCGGGCTGTAAAACCACAAGCGTTTGAGTATCAAAGGTAGTCTCTGGAGGACTGCAGATATTAACATTCCGTCCGATATATTCACCATTTACACACCAGAAAGATAAATAAAATGGAATCTTTGTTTAATGTAGGAGTAATTGGGGTAACACATTACTTTTAAGCTAAACGATGTCACCATGAATTTGGTTTTGAACAAAAAAAACATTCTTCATGAATATAATCATTTCGTATTTGTCGGGCTGTAAAACCACAAATATTTGAATATCAAAGGTCAAAAGAAGACTGCAGCGATTAAAATCTATTCAGCATTTATACCTTGACAAAATAAAAAAAACTGTGCTCATATTGTACACGTATTTAACCGGGAACGCATGATTTATTTTAGAGCATGGATTGCAAATTTTAATAAGCAACAAAACTCGATTGGCAAAAATACCTAAGCAGGACTTCACCTCGAATCTATTCTTTTAAGAGTAAATATCGATTCAGCAGAAATGAATAATATGTAACATCGATATTATATTTCTCTGGCTGTAAATCGCAGCGTTTAATGACCAAAGTTGACCGGAGAGAAAATAAAATATGAAAATTTAGTAATCAATGACAGCTTTAAAGTTTGAAATTAGAGGTTGTTAAAATTCAGTGTCGTATTGAAATGATTTGAGATATTCTGAATATTTAACAATATTATAGACTTATGTGTTTTTATTACTATCCCTGCGTACCAAATAAAGGGTTTTGTATTGTACCTACTTTTATCCAGGTTCAGGCATCTCCACCACTAGACCACCGGGCATTCATAACTAAGCAGAAAGTTTGCGGCATAACATGGACAGTTGGCAAATGGAGGACATCCTAGTCTCCAGAAACTTCTGTCACATGTCTCGCGAGTTCGTCGCAACCGTATTGAACTGCTCCTAACTGTTTTGTGTACGAAGAAATAAAGCGCTGGAAGCGATTGTAGTTTTAATTTCTTTCATTATAAGTCAAGTGGAGGCAAAAGGTCGAGATAGACCTTTGATTCGATATAATTTTTGTTTGTATGTTTTTGTCTTCGTCAATAACTTAAGGTTTCTTAGATCTTTATAACATTTAGTGCATATCAGTGATGGATATCCTTCTAATCTCTAAGATCACTACAATACAATACAATATTAATACCTCAATTTGATGATTTATTTGAAATATCACAAGGTCCAATCAGTTGGTCGAGCGAGTTTGGGAATGTGACGTTGTATTAGATAACCGACCAATTCTAGCAGTAATTACGGGTTAACAATATTCTCCTCTTTGCTAAACAACGCTTGAAAATACACATAAATGGGAAAATATTTGAATAACATTTTGATTTTTTGTCAAATAAACAACAAATTCAAATAGCCCTAACTATTGCTGCTAAATTTTTGATGTTTGTTTCTTTTACCATACCTTTCTCTTCTTCTTTAATTTTTGAGTTCAATATACAATCTATCATACTTGGAGCTACGAGCATTGATAGACCTATGTAATCTTAATAATAATAGATAAAATGATTGTTCTAGTATCTGTACCTCTTCGCAAACGATTACAATCGCAACACATAGCAGCTGAGGCGTCCAATGAGTTGGTCGAGCGAGTTTGGGAATGTGACGTTATATTGGACAACCGACCAATTCTAGCAGTAATTACGGGTTAACAATACTTAGAATAAGTTGTAAAAACACTCACCTTTTGTTAATATTATACATGTAAATGTTTGTAGGGGTATATTATGTATGTTTTTTTCGTTATTATTCTTTAAAAAAAATACTGATTGAGTTAGTAGTAGCAGCTTTACAGTAATGAAGCTCAGACAATAGAATAACACATATGCCATAAGTTATATTAATTTGGTTTAACTTGTCTATTATATTATGGAATCAAGTCAGAACATTTTCTGGCTAGGCTGCGGGCAAAAGTTAGTTGAAAATAGTAGATGACCTGTGCCCTGTTTGTGATAGGTTACGTTTTTTTTATGTTGCAGAAGCCAAGCGAAGCATGCGGTTCAACTAATGCTAAAGACTGACTGCAGCCCATGAACATCTGCAGCACAAAAATATCTTAGATATCTTGCCAGCTTGAGGGAAAGGTAGGGAATTTGGGAGAGGAGTAGGACCGTATTGAAGAGGAATGGGATAGGAATACAGGCCTCCGGACCCCCGCTTACCGTACGAAACACAGTGCAATGCTGCTTCACGTCGATCTTCTGTGGAAAGGGGTGTTATTTCACCGGTGGGGGTTTTACTGAAGCCCTGTGGATTGTAAGAACTAATTATATTTTTTGTGAAGACAAGGCTAATTACTTTTGAATCAAAGGAAGGCTTGCCATATGGAACGCATCGAGAAGCATCATAATTCGCGTAGTGTTGTTAATTTACTTATGTAAAACGTTACACGTTTCAACATAACGATGTTTGTGAACACGAGTTGTAAATACTTAAACCTTTGCATTACGCTGCATAAATCAAAATCGCATTGAAAAATAAAAATACAGTTATAAATAAAGTAACATTATTACGAGCATACACCTAATGAGCAAAACGTTTAGAATATGAAAAATAGTCGAGCATTTCTTCGGGTCATTATTCATAATGTAACCATTTTCAGTTGACCCCTGCACTCAAAATTCTACGTAGTAAATGTTATCAATAGGGAGGTCTTCTTAAATTGGGTGCCCTGTAAAGAATCGTGTTACATCTTAAAAGCAAATTATACGTTTCAACATATCTTAATAACGACTTGGATTATGAATGTTCTGAATATAATGGTTGCAGAAATTTCATACATTTTTTTATATAATGTTGTTAATTTTTATCAAAAATTAATAATGAAAAAAAATTATAGGACAGGCTAGCTTTTCTAAATCAGATGTGGAATTATCAAGAGATTGCCCTAAAATAGTTTATTTACGATAGAATAATAATATGATCTGAAGGAAAATACATTTTATACCTTTTTATGAAAACATAATATCCACTCCCTTAAAATCCAAACTCATTAAAAGTTTGTAAAGAATAGTTAGATAGACAAAGAAATATAAAAAAAAGATTTAGACGAAATAATATTGCTAAATTAACAAAAGTATTAGAGACAATTCCTGTATACTTTTTTGATTATAATCTGATATTGAGTAATATTATCAAAGTATCAATATAGTATTTCATTAAAAAAATCCAACATAACTCAATTTTTATCGACTTTAAAAGGCTCATCAAAATTCCTTGCAAGTGGCAATTAAACAAACCATTCACCGCAATAGACTCGTTTTCGTAAATGTATTTAGCATCGGAATAGAGTCGTGAATAAATACTTGAAGCACGTCTACGCGCTTCGAACGCTGCTCACGATCTGATTTGAATTTAGAATTTTCACGCTCGGTAGTTGCTTTTTTTTAATTTAATTCCCTTTAAACAAGGTTCTGACTTCTTTCCGATTGAAGTATAGTTAATGTTTTTGAACACATAATATTCAACAAAAACGCAATTTGATAACAACTTATTTCTTTTTATGTATCTATTCAACAACATCTCACTTATTTGTGCATTCTCCAATTTTACTTTTTGATCCCTAAGACACACACTCGTAGAAATGGGGTGGCGACACACATATTCTAAACCGTCGCCACAAGCGTCCTAATAAATGTCTCTTCCTGATAATAATTATATAAAATGTCAAAATCAGTCTCTAGTATACGTTGAAGTGATTGAGGCATATACAAAAAGACAATCGAACAAAGAGAAGAAAAATCAAATGTTTGGGAATCTATTCAGCCTACCTAACAATTACTATTTTAGAATTTAATGAAATGGTGTTACTGTTTTGTTATTCGTATAGATAAGCTCAACAAGTCTCAGCAAAAAAATACCATTACGAAAGCAAAAGTGTAAATAGATGGAGCAAAATAAAACTCGGCTAACTTTGTTTGTGTAGAAATGTTAAGTAGATTAACTGAGGAACCTAATGCGGTGACTGTGGATTTATCAAATTAAAAAAAATCTTCACTTTACGTCACGCCAATTTTAACCCTATATCTTTAAGTTAAGGTTTCTTTTCGGTTGTAATTGTGACCATGACTCTAAAGAAGTCAGGAATTAATGGTGCATCTCGAATTTTGTTTTTCTCTTTTATCGAGAGGCTTTGAACGCGGTTTAATCAGCTTTCGGGATTTACACTTTGGAATCAGAATAGTATTTTAATGTTTAATTAATGAAGGGATAAATGCGAAATAAGCTTTTATTTGGCTGTACGTGCTTTTTACTTTCAGCTTTGTAATCCTATAAATACTATCAATGTTGAAAATTCGATGTTTGTGGATCTATCACAACGAAACTACAGAACAGAATTCGATGAAATTTCGTGTCCAGGTAGGCTATTAACTGGATTAGGTGATGGGATGCCATTTATTGATATATAGACGAGCGAAGCAAAGTTTAGTTTCGTATTGAGGTGACCCGATGAAATTTTAATTCACTGTAATCAATTATACCATTTATTACGAACAAAACAAATTTTATGGAAATGCATTTTAAAAAAATATAGAATTTTTTAAAATGCATTTCCACCAAAAGGTAATCAACAGTTTATATATTTAAAAAGTTATTTTTGTTTTCTGTTAATAACATTTTCCAAAGACCAGACATACTCATACATTTAAACAACTTTTAAATTCCGCTACAAAAAATAATTTTACAAAACAAACAAAGAAACATTAGTACGCGACAGGGACGATGCTAAAGTTGATTCCTAACTTGTCGTGAAGGTTTTATTGAGTTAAGTCGAACAAACTAGAATTTTTCAAAGTTGCCCCAGGGTGGCCGGTTCCCTTGCTAAGTTTTTATCCAATTAGCCAATGAAGTTCGTCTCATTCCAGTAATATAAAAGATTGTAGATTTTCGTGGCTTTTTTAGTTTTATTATATCTTATTTATTATAGACAGTATAAAAATATTTTACTTAAAGTTATTTTATCATTGACTCCTGATTTTGGTTAATTGTTAGGATTAAGATTTGGCGACGACCCGATTGGTGCAGTGGATACAGTGGTCTATTGCGCCGGAGATGGGTTCGATCCCCACGTGTAGAAAATTATGATGTAATGAACATTTTAATTTTCTCTTCTTTCTTTTTTCTTCTTCTAAGTCTTAATTTATCCATAATATGTATGTATCTACAAAAAAAGTAAGTTTAAGTATGTCTATCAGCTATGTAGTCTGTTTGTTAAATGGCGTATTGTTTAATGTCCCAGATATATATTATTTAAATTCTAAAAATATATTATCTAAATTTGCATTATCTTTTAAACGTGATTTTGGTCTGTTTTTAAGATTAACATTTGATGGAGTCTGAAATTCTGTTCCTGTATTAACTACTACTTTAAAATGGGATTAGTTTGCTTTCTCAGAAATATTAAATTAATATCGAAAATATCTAAAATCGATCCTTCGAAAGGAAAAGTATAAACTGATCACTATTTAAAAAAAAATGCCTATTAAAATATAGAAAAATATTGCTAAAGATTAATTAAAAATTGTTAATAGTGTAACTCCTTCAGAACAATACACACCTAAGTGGTATCATCATCAGTTAAATACCGACCTTCTGCATGAGTGAAATAAAAGGCCTCCTTTATGCCTATACAATACGAGAATATTACTTCCTGAGGTATGAATACATATAAAAAAATGATAATCGCTGTATTTTAAGAGTCAGTTTTTTTTCTTTAAGCATTCATGGTCTAAAATATTACCACTTTAAAATTTTTACATTTGAGAATAAGTTGATGTTGGCAACAGTATTAAAATTTGGACATCCTATAGCTAAAAACAAAGTCAACAGCATTAATTAATTGTGTTACTACATGAGATATGAATATAAAAAGTCGCTCTACCTTGAGAATCGCTTTTGATAAACCTTTGTAGTTTATTATTTTTTTTTGTTTAAATTGGTACTATCAATGGAAATTATAAAATTCGGACATTACAGGATGTCAAATTTTAATATTTAAAAAAATATAGGTTAAGGCCATTTATGTAACTTTCTGATGCAAGAATAAGTCAAATAGAGCCTTTTAAACTTGCCTGTATATTAAATTAATGCATTGCAATCATAATATATCTTCCTATTTTAAAAATAAGGTACTAAAACAAAATACCTTCGTAAACTGGTAGGCTATAAGCGAAATAGATGATAGGCTTATTATTGATCTGCAATTAACGCGAGTGAAGCCGCAGATAGCAGCTAGTCTACACTTATATTATAAAGAGGAAAACTTTGTTTGTTTGGTTGGTTATAATGAATAGACTCAAAAACAACCGGACCGATTTTAAAAATTCTTTCACCATTCGAAAGGTACATAATCCACGAGTAACATATCCTATATATAACATTATGCTACGGAAGCGAAGCCACGTGGATCAGCTAGTAGTATATAATATATTCGTCTGTTCTCTTTAAAGAATTAATACAATGATATTATCACTCAGACGTAACGAGAAACAATAAAGTGATACTCTAAAGTCTGCACATTGCACGTCTTTGTCTCAAAGGGGATCTAGAATATCTAATTTAATTATGCATTTCAGCTGCCTGAAACGCGATCTGTTCCGATATTGTTATAACCTTAGGGCTTGGAACCTAAGTTTGAAACGAGGTAAATTTTAGAACAATAACTATACTGTTAAGAGGTTTTTTATGATGATTTTTTGAAGTTTGTTTATAATAAAATTTTATAGACGAAATTCATTGTTTTTGGCTTTTTTTTATTTTCATGTCAATGAACTCACAGTTATTTGCGTTTTAATTTAAAAATATACATTCTTACCTTAAACAACCTTTTATATGAATAAATTTCTATTTCTTTCTTTCATTTTCTTTCTAACGTTTTTTTAAACAGTTATTGAACAATTGTTTAACTTTTTGTATTGAGACCGTTATTGTGTAAAATTAATAAAAAATACTATAAATTACTATTCATTAATTATTTTAATGAACGTAATTTATATTTTGATATTTCGTAGGGGAATACTTTGGACATAAGAAAGGTCGAGTTTGAAGATGAACGAAATGGGTGGGAGAGTTACGGAGATAGGGGGGTCAAAAAGGCGATTTTCATATGAATATAGCTGAGTGTGGTATTAAATCACAAGGATTAACGCAGAGTGAGCCACTAGTGTTATATCAGTTTTTATTTAAACATGTTATGGACGGCAACTGTTGATTAACAAAAACATCATTTGACATATCTACGAATAGGAAAATGTGTGATTTTTCAAACCATAGCATACCCATAAATCGTCAAAACACAGCATTTTTCAAGAAAAAAGACAGTGAGCTTTCAAGCCTGTCGTGACTTTTATACCAAAATGTCTTACAAATTCGCGGTTGGCCAGAATTGATGGGGCTCGCTTTAAACACTGACTCTGCTATTCGTCAACTGAATTTTTTATTCCACTTTCGTTTTGGAGATTTTTGCGTGGTGTGGAGGCCATCTTGAAAATATTTCGTAGGTATTATCTGAATTTGCTTTATCGAAATTAGTTACTTTAGTGAATAGTAAATTTCCTAAAACTCATTTTATTAAGGTCGTGCGGGTCTGTGATTCTACTACATTAAATTAATCTCTTGAGCTAATTTTAAAGATTTTATTTTTTAATATTAAAACTTAACAAATTTTGTGAAAACTTTGTAAAAATATTACTTCTACGTCTTCAGCACCTCACCTTCCTGAGAATTCGAAGGAACATTTTTAAGCATGTATTTATTAACCTATTTATAAATTATTATTAATTTTCCACTTAATCTGTTTGTCTTCCTTTGTCTAGCCTCAAATTGGCTCCACCAAAATAAAACATTGCAGAACATCGTAAAGTCAATCTAACTTGTAAGGTTACTAAGATAAAAGATACGCATAACGAAGAAGCTTGTTAACAAAAATCAATAGGGCGTATAGGAATAATGCAAATCAGTGAAGGGTGAGTTTCACCAGCCCGTTAGCGGCTCACGCGAGCAGATACTATCTAATAGTGTTCGCGGTTCACGCGAGTGTTTGTTTCAATAAGACGGTATAACGCTGTTATTTGAAGCATTTGTTTTACCCTCATAGTATTACCATTGTATGTATTAGACTATAACAATGAATCAGCTAAGATAAGCCTCATGTCTCGTACCTTGCTTTAGAACTATCATCCATCTCTTTGTTCTGGTTCTCATGGACAACATAGGCAATAGGTAAAAAAAAGTTTAAGTTATTTTTTTTATAGCCAAGCAGGCAAACGAGCAGACGGGTCATCTGATGGTAAGCGATCGCCGTCGCTCATGGATATTTGCAATATTAAACATTGCAGATACATTGCCGGCCTTTTAAGTGTCTATAGGCTCTTTTTTTGAAGGTTCCAATGTCGTAATGATTCGGAAACACCGAAGATAGTAGGTTATTCCACACACCTATAGTTCTAGGCAAAAAGTTTATACAGTGAACACTCAAAAAATGGGTAATGAAATGACATCCGGTTACGTATTTTGAATTTGTTAGACATTGAGTCAAAATAATTGCCTACAAAAATAAGACGTAAGTCAAAATTTAAGACCGTAAATAGTTTTATTTACCTTTTTATATGAAATAACCTTCTTAAGATTTATAATTGAATCATCAGTATTGACAAAATAAAATCTGGTATCCCTATTTTATTATAAAAATAAAACATATTTAAAATTTAATTAAATTATCTACTGATCCGATTCTAAACCAACAGTCAGAAAAGACTATTGGAATTTGGAATTGAAATGCAAAATCAATACTCGATGCGACAGACAGACGTCACTCTCGCCTGAATGCTTCTTAGTTTAGGAGTCTGGGTACTCAAATAAATAAAACATGAATAAAATATACAAATGTTCTGAGGAAAAAGGACTTTAATTTGCACTTTTCACAATTATTACACGTCACTAATGTAGGATTTGCAATTTTCCCTCCACTTCAGTGACACTAGGAACTATTACACTGGCTCACCACTTCTTACAACACGAGCGCAGGCGCACGTCCCATCTGAACCACGTCCGTTACACGACTGACAGATTGACGGCTACCCCCTCTGCTATATGTACATGAGACAACGTGTATATATATTCAATAGATACAACATACAAACACTATAACTAATATCTATTTTTATTACATCATCCACGTGTAACATATTCAGGGGACGCCTCGAAAATCAATAGAATAAGCTGTGCGGTTTAGCTTTAACGATGTATATACTCAGTTAACTCTGTCTATGATTTCTGACTATCTCTGATATAGGACCGACTTCGTCATATATTATACACTAACATTCAATTGAATGGAAAACAAGTAAAATATGTAATTGAAAAATATATGTAATTCATCAACACATTTACATGTCATGACCGAATACCCATACAGGATTACATTCACTTTACTGCATAGAAAAAATCACAAAGTGACAATTTGAACAAATAAACGAACTATTGCGCTCTATATCTATATTATCTACTAGATGATCCGCGTGGCTTTGCTTCCGTATCATAATGTTATATATGTATATAGCCTATATTACTCGTATATAATGTAGCCAATGTGGCTTACGAATGGTGAAAGAATTATAAAAATCAGTCCAGTAGTCTTTGAGCCCCTTCATTACAATCAAACAAACAAAGTTTTCCTCTTTATAATATTAGTGTACGTTAGTTTTTGATTTTTGTTAAACTACAGTACGTTCAACCTTAAAAATGTGGCAACTCTTTCACTATCGAAACCGGCTTGGTATTTTAGAGCTATATAAAATTCGTACACAATAAAGTCAATCGTTAAACTGTGGAGAATAGGCAAATAAATGTTTTATCAGCCTACCCTCATACTGAACTATCGATATTTTGTTGTAGTTATTTTTATCTGAACTGTGAATAGGCTGACAGTATAAAGAACGTTTTTGTTATGACATTTTTATCACCTCTTTGATAGGAGTATGCATTCTATCCCAACTTATACTTCAAATGCAAAAGTTAGTGTGTTTTTTTTAAAATACCTTCCTTGCCATGTAAGAGACTGAAGAGCTTTTTAAAAGTGAATGTATATAGTTATAACTCGAGATCTGGTACAATTCGGCAGAAAATTTGTAGGAAGATAGTTTAGGACCAGGAATAGGACATAGGCAAAACAGTATAATTTTAAAATCTTATATCAAAGGTATATTTTTATTCGTATTATATTAAAATTTTACAACATTTAACCAAAATTACCTTTAAAATACACCCTGTTTACGCCACATGTTAGTATCGATTTTCGCCTAGATAAATGCAGGCAAAGGCTTTTAGCCGGGTTCCGGTGGGGAGTGCACCCGTGACGTCACTTCCGGTCCACCGACTGCGACGGTTTGGCCACTCTGGGTAATAGTACGGACATAGTTTTGACTATCTTACAATTTAGGGAAGTGATTTTGTATATTGAAATCTGTAGAAGAGTAGATGATAAAGCGAGCAATTAATATTATATATTTTATTGACTCGGGATTAATGACTGAATAAAGCTTTTGTGCAATTTAATATATTTTATTTTATATTCGCAAAACGCAAAACAAATTTACAAAGGCAGTCGGTCGATTACTTTAATAGTTTGGGTGTGTTTGTATGTTTTCAATTCTTATCAAGGTCACCAGATATACTAGATCTTCCATGATCCCGGATTTGATACATTTTCCTTTATGTAGGCGCTAAAACCTCTATACCAAATTTTAGCGTTTTCGGCCAATGCGAAGTACTAGTTCTATGATCATAATTATGTCAGTTATGTTTGCTATTACATAACTCCGGAACTAATAATAATCATAATTTTATTTATTCATTTCAACTAAAGATCTTCCCGCTTAAATTATTGGATTTCAAGTCCGTACTTACAGTTTTTCTAGATGAAGAAAATTTCAGCGTTCTAGTCTTCTCGTCCCATTCAGATGTTCTGAAATAGGGATCTGAAAATGGTTCCAGCAAAGGTGCAACAATATGCTTTGCGCTCGACTTGACGAAGGCACCGCCGCTATTTCGGTGGTTTTGGTGTTAGGCGTATACTCACACCATAGACTAATTAACAATTATTTATTTTAAATAGTTCACACGGTAAACCGTGTAACCGGTGAAACGAGTAGTGAGTGTAATACTCTACTCGTTTATTCGGTATAGGCCAACAGTTTATTATTTACTGGTTACACTATATCCTAGGTTATGTTGAGTCACGTCAGCCAAAGTTTAGATCGAGTCGGTCCCAATGTGCCATAGTTTGGTGCTAACTTTATTAGCGTTATGTTGTTGGAACAATTGTTATTACAATATTGATATTTGGCTATTTAATTGATTTTAATAAAAGTTCTGAATACTGAACTACATTCATGAAAAAATATGAACCTACTTACTTACATAAATAGTTACAGTTCATGTTAGGACACTTTCATTATATTGTAAAAATTATATTGAAATTAATGAATAGATATTTTTATACATTACCTTAAGAGTAGTAACTCTTAAAATTTTGCAGTTTAATATCGAAATATTCATTATAAATAGATGTTAAGAACCACTCTTATGTTACCATAAACAGAGTAAACTAGATTTTTTCAAAAGGACACTAATTGCAACGGTCCAAGATCTACGATATCGGAGAGCGTCGTTACGGTGTCGTGTTCGGTTCGGCATTAGTAAATCGACACTTCTCCACCGCCATTTTTACTTACCTCTTATATTCCTTTCTATTTATGTATTTACTTTAAAAGCAATATTATTACTGACTACTTTAGAAGATTTTTAAACCCACGCAAAAATATGAGTGTTATTAGTTTGACGTGTCTGTGTCTGTCTGTTAGTCTGTTTGTCTGTGATCATAGCTCTCGAATGGATAAAGTGATTTTCATTTTTTTATGTTCAAGGTGACTTATGTGCGGTCTAGACATGTTTGATGAAAATTGGTTGAGCCGTTTAAAGGTTGTGGGTGTGAGAAGAAAAACCGAATGTCGGCAAATATACTCGCCCGGATCTCAAATGAAAGCTCTCTGAAAGAGAATATTGATAACTTACTCTAGATTGTTATTAGCTTCGTTTGATGAAATTGAGACATGAAAATCCGATTATCAATGTGTCGGAGGCTTTTTAAATTTTTAATTTCATGTAATATTCAATTAGCAGCATTATTG
>LQNK01000205.1:296950-315219 GCA_001586405.1 Phoebis sennae | reverse complement strand
TTTTTTATAACAACTATGTTCATTTTGTAGCTTACGCGAGCGAAGCCGCGGGCAAAAGCTAGTTAATATTATAAATGCGTAAGTAACTCTCTATGTATGTATATATGTCTGTACTTCACGCCTAAACTACTAAGCTTATTTTGATGTATTTTGTGCAGAAACTGAATTAAACCCAAGAAAGGACATAAAATAGGTAACGGGAGATATACAGGGGTGAAACCACGGGGCCTAACTAGTCCTATAATATAAACGTTGCGAATATTCTATCATCGTTATTTAAAAAAAAAATTTTAAAATGTCATCGTTATTTAAGAAAACAATTTTCAACTATAACAAAGCTTCAATATTAGCAGTGACCGATAATGTTAATTTCACATAATTACCAAAAACAAACCAATCAAGTGAATAACCGAAACCATCAAACAATCCTTTCGTTACGATAACAAGCGAAGGAGCAATTAGTAACTGAGATGCTTCTAGAACAAAAGCAGCAAATAAAGGAAAAACGTCTATAAGCACGGCTTACAGTTCCGATGTCTGTAATTGCTGAGCCCCGGGCGATGTGGCAAAGATTAAACGATAGATGTGGCACTTTTATTTCTGTTTTGTGCACCTTCTGCCAGGAATTTAATAATAGCATAAGATATTTGTTAAATTTATAAGAACCTGTGTATCATTATATTAAAATCAATAAATTCACTCATGCACTTAGCAGTAATCAGGTAAAAGAGAAAAAATGTTATACGTAAATTATTTTTTTCTATGAATATTCAACAACTTTTTTTCTGTGGTTCGAAGATAAAAAGTATGCTATATTTAATGTTATTTATAAATCTGTTTTAGTTAATTCAAATTTCATCGTAATCTGTACATATTGTACAACATTTCACGTAATTCAATTTTCACTTAAATAACCAAATACACAAACTCCATATTTATAAGTAACTCTTCTAAAAAAATCATATTTATATAAATAAACAAACTAATTTGCAATGTTTCAAAAACTAAAAGAGCTATTGAACTATTTGATATAAAGGCATATCTGCAATTATTATTGTTAATCTTTGACGCATTTAAAAGTTGGTAAGTCGGTATTGGAGATGGCTCGCTTTAACGATCAATCAAAGGGAACCTCAACGGAATTCTTTAGTAATAAGTGCCTACTATAGCCGTAACCATTGTATAAATTAAATTGAATATTTTCGAGTGGACTTTGTGCTTTCTATTAATAACGATATAGGCATAAGTTTTGATGAGAGGCATAATCTAAAGGACGATCCAAGGTTATTCTTATTTGAATTCTAAGAAAGTGAAGAATAATAATCTGTGAATATTAAAAACTTACCTTATTATTATATGCGTAAATACCTGATTATCTATTACTTCATTATTTTGGTATAATGCAATACATGATTGTTACATAAACTAAGTTTATCCCATTTATAAAATGACTCGCTGCGCCCCACGGCTTCATCTGCTATACCATTACGCTAGATAACGTTAAATCTTTCTTGTGAACATCTATTATAAAATAAATAAAATTTTCTAATTACTTAATCAATGAAAGGAAATTTACTTTACATTTTCATTTTTTACCTGTAGGGCGACGGTTTAGAAAACGTGTGTCGCCACCCCATTTCCACCCGTAGGAGTCGTAAGAGGCGACTGAGGTTAATTCTGCTGCATAACATCTTCAGTAATAAAAGAGTAGGAGCCGATTATTGCAAGATGGGACCGAGCTTGCACTGGTGAAACTACCACCCCGTAGCAGAAGATCAGCCTGAAACAGTATTGCACTGTGTTTCATACGGTGAGCAGGGACCCGGTGCCTACATTCCCATCCTGTTCTACTCCTCTCCCAATTTCACATCATTATTTCTCTATTTATAAGGGGACACTTTGATGTTGAAGATGTTTATAGGCTGTGGTCGGTCACTTAACACCAAGTGAACTGCATGCTACGCTTGCCTGCTGCAACATAAAAAAACTGTTACATTCATAACATCTACACATTTCAATCAGCTAGACCCAAACTAAGGAAAAAATTGTATTGTAGGTCTTACCTTCCAAATCAGAATGAACGGATTTATCTATGTACTCAATTGTATTTTACCAGCTAAGATCTTCTGTTTATCTCGAAGCTCTGAATAAACATGACTTAGTGCTTTAGTTAATTTATCGATTGGCTACCGTATTAACACTAAGTACTTGGAACCTAGTTCAAATAGTTTGAGTTGAATAGCTAAGTGTTTAGCATGTGAATATATTCAATTTCCATTTGGTTATAGGATATTATAAAGTTCAGTATTTACATGTTCCGACCATGTTTGCAAGGGTAAATAATAAAAAAATCTATCTATACTAATATTATGAAGAGGAAAAATTTGTTTGTTTGTTTGTAGGCTAACTAGGTTAATAGTCAATAGGCTCCGAAACTACAGGACACGATTAGATGAAATTTTGTACAGAGATTGTTTGAAACCTAAGAAAGGACATAGGATAGCTTTTATCAAGAAAATCTTACGGTAACGGGCTATATATGCGGGTGAAACGGCGAAGCTCAGGTAGTAGGTACCCTATGTCCTTTCTCAGGTTTCAAACAATCTCTGTACAAAATCGGTGCAGTGGTTTAGGTGTGAAGAAGAGAGACACACTGACAGAGTTACATTCGCATTTTATAAATTAGTGAGGATAAGAATTTTTGCTACTAATACTGAGAGCTACTAGAACATTCTTTAGTTACCAATGTTTTCAGCTCACCGTCCATAATTTCGCATTGAAAAGGATCGATTAATTGCGCCGCGATTAAATTTCATTCATAGCGATATCAGTAATTTTGGCTTAGCGAAATCATTACACGCACATTATCACTTGGTATAGCTTTTATCAGTAATGTATTTGACCAATAAATTCTGTATTTGCTTTATGCGAATGAATTCGGTCATTAGTTGCTACCAATTATTTAGACGAATTTCAATGGAACATAAAAGGATGTTTCATTTGGTATAGGTAGGCTTATATTTGTATTATGTGCCATTCAATTTATTTGTTAATGGTTAAATTAAAATATATTGCAATAGAATTTAGTCGAATATATTTGTTTATTCCATAAACAAAACTATATACGTAAACGTCATTATAATCATGTTATAAACACAATAGGATAACCAATTGGCGTAGTGGATGTGGCAGTTGTCTATGGCGCCGAAGGGATGTGGGTTCGATTCCCACGAGTAGAAAATTATGATGTGATGAATTTTGTAATTTTCTACTGTCTGGGTGTTTATTTATCTATAGTGTGTGTCTATTTACGAAAAAAGTATGTTTAAGTATGTCCATCGGTTATCTAGTTTCCATAGTATAAACATAGCTTAGTTTGGGACTAGATGGCGTAGTGTTAAATGTCCCAAAATTTATGTTATTTTATTTATCTTTAGTTCTAATGCAAATATTGTATAAAACAGTCATCATTAATAAATTAACATAGGCTACGTCAGTATAACGTTGTTATGGAAGTGAAGTCGCGTGGAAAAACTAGTCCTGTATACAATTTAAGATACTCACTTAAATGTATCTTGTCTAAAGGTCCATTAGTAAATAACAAAGTTTGTGTACGTCTTATATTGTTAACGGGACAAGCTCTTAGTGGATAACTGAATTTGTGTTTATAATAATATCTATGTCACGTATTTCTGTATTAAATACTAGCTTTCCGCCCGCGGCGTTGCTCGCGTTGTCTACAAAATTATTTATTTTGTCGATTTTCGAAGAAGAGCGATATTATATGATACGTTTTATGGATTTTTAAGTGAAATATTTATTTAACGAAAAAAAAATTATAAGGAAACAATTTTATATTTAAAGAATAGGTCTTTAAAAATGAAAATGATACCTTATTAAATTATATTTGCGAATTTATTTTTTTATCTCCCGGTTATATGTAGCCACGTCTATTTTTTTTAAATCAAACGAAACTTATAAGTTGATCCTTACCTATATTAATAGGTCTATCAACACAAAAAATTTTATCAAAATCTGCTCAGTACTTATTACGTAATTGACGAAGATACAAACAGAAAAAAATCGAACCATGGTTTGGGGTCATGCATATAGCACGGCATTTAAAAAAAATATTCAATGTACAGAAATAGTCTGGTTACAGTTTTATTTATATGTTTAGAAAGTGGAATTAATTTTTAGAAAATACTTTAAGCGAATAAAATAAAGTATAGTCGAATGAGTTTCTTAAAACTTGTGAAGTTTAGAAACTTATGTTTGTTCTGAATGAATATTATTTTAGTATAACTTAGTAATATCAGTAGATCTATGTTTTATAGAAGTTTCATAAAACAACGGGAAAGAAGTTTCGAGACATTATTAAAAACAATGTTTTGGAGGTTATAATTACATTTAATATAGATTTTTTTGGAAAATAATAATGTTTTTAGGAAAACATTATTATTTTCCATAATAATGTTTTTAGGAAACTTCAGTCTTTTAATGTTAATGTTAAAAATGGTAATGTTTTACATATAGGCTATAACTCATAGCCTATATTACTCGTGGATAATGTAGCTTTCGAATGGTGAAAGGATTTTTAAAATCGGTCCAGTAGTTATTGAGCCAATTCATTACAACCAACGAAACAAACAAATAAAGTTTTCGTATTTGTAATTAACTAGTGCGTCCCAGGGCTTCGCTCCTGTGGGAATATCGGGATGATATATTGCTTATAAGCCTTCCTCGATAAATGGGATATCTAACACTAAAACAATTTTTCAAATTAGTAGTTCCTGATATTAGCGCGTTCAAACAAACAAACTCTTCAGCTTTATAATATTAGTATAGATTTTTTTAACTACAACTATAAAGAACCTTCTGACGCTCCAAGCGTGATAAGTAAAGGGAGCTACTGAAAACCGGCGCTTCTTCGCCTTTGCGGAGTGGCAAATAATAATAATAATAGCTCCCCTGACCGATTTCGGCCATGGTGGCCAATATCAACAGAGACTAGCCAGCTGCGCAAGAGATATTATAGTGCACAAGGCAAATGCTGAGTAGCTCGCCTTATCACAAATGCCACATTCACACACCAGCTTTTTATGCTAAATATCATGTAGCTTTTAAATAAAATAATGTTTGTTAAAAATTCTAGTATAGTAGTATTATTTATATATGTTTAAGTGATGTTTTATTGTGTTGTTGTTGTGTGTATTTGTGATTAAAGTAACTTCATTTTAGATATAATAATTTATAATACACTAATGTGTAGATTAAGTAAAGTCTCCTAATTGTTATACTATTAAACATTTCCCATTATAAATAAAACTTGCTAGCAATTCCGTTGGTAGTTTTTCTTCAGAGATTTATGGCGGAGTATTGTATGTACGCTTGCATGCGACGTATGTACTTGAAGATAACATGCTCCTAATACAATGGACTTTGTTCGTAAAAGCTAGAAATTTTCTTTAGAAGATTTTATCGTGTCATTTGCATTTCCTGTGGAAATAAAAAGAAGGGGTTTATCGTGGTTCTATAATTTCAGGAAGCGGATAGAAAATGGGAAAACATTTAGCAAGCAACAGTGATTTTAAAAATATTTATATAGTTAAATTTGGTTTGGAAATATAATATATATTTTTTTAATAAGTGCTAAGAAAATTGTCAGTGACATTTCTGAACGTTTCTGAAATTATTTAAAGACGTTTGACCGCAATCCCACCTGGTGTTAAGTGGTTATGCGGTCTAGTTGGTGGCACGTCTGTCTAGAAGGAGCCTATTCACTCTTGCCTTGATTCCCGGAGTTGATGTTGAAAAATGTCACTGTATCTGCACAATATCCAAGGCAAGGCAAAGATCATCCATTTGCCCTTAAAAATAAGAGAAACTAGTTCAAAATATCGTCTTAGAACATAATCATCTTTACAAGGTTAATACGAAAGATATAACAGTTTCAACGTGCAAATATTCACTTTATCCCCTACTTTTCACTTAATAATGTTGTCTGGAGATTTATACGCTATACATAGCAGGGTAATTTTTATCAGCTCCGTATAGCAGTGAGTAATGCGACGTTCAGGGAAAATTGGACAAGCAGCCGCGAGTGGCTTTAAATTGGCTCGATTTAATCACTGTTCTACATGGTCCAACTAATCGGGATATAAATTATTTTAAGGCCGTTTTCTAAGGACTTAGGAATGTATTTTTTACTTAAATCATGTTTTGTGGAACAAAGTAAGTTATAAAGGATCAGATTTCAGAAGATTAAATAATCAGAACGAGTGTTTTTGAAATTTTTGTTTGTATTATAAAGCTACGATGGTAGAAATCCCCTATTCGATAGACAATATACTTGGTAACAAAGTGATTAAAGACCATTATTCCACGTAATATAGCAACAGCTTAAATTGCAATGCATTCAGCTTAAAACCTCATAAGCGTTAAACAAACAATTCCCACAATTAACAATACATTTAGCCGGTTTTATATAACCTAATAATTGCTGGAACAGCCCGTAGATACGGGATTCCATTTCCTGTGGACCACAGAGCGGATATTATGGAAATGCATCGCGTTATCGCATACATTGAGTTGCTTTATCTTATTTAAGCATTTTTTATATGTTTAGTTTTAATAGAGCTACGTACATAAGTTTAGATTATTTCACCAAATACATAATAATGCCTCCCCGATTGATCACGGTCATGGTGGTATATCTCAACAGAGACTAGCCAGGTACGCAGGAGATATTATAGTGCACAAGTATGTGCGCGAACACAGGTGCACTCTCTATTCCTTCACTCTCATAACCCGATGGGACGGCAGACCGACACGGCTGGAGAGAGATCAGGCGCAGGGCTGACGTGCTCTCCGAGGCACGGAGGTGTTGTAACACCGCCAACTACCAGCATCACTTCTTACTAAGTTTAATTTAATTATTAATTTTAGTTAAAAAATCACAACAACATTTTTTTTTCTGCCCGGGAATCGAAACCCTCGGTCTTTATTCAAAGATGGAACCACTAGACCAACGAGGCAGTCAAATACAAAGTCATACAGTTGCATGACATTCGTTAAAAAAGCAGAGCACCCTCCCCCTTCTATCATCAAAACAACCTAACCTGTCAACATACATAAAAATAATATAAATTAAACATTTACTTTACTACCATAATCGAAAAATATTTATAGATCTAATACCCAAAGCAGAATAAATAATGAAAAATATTCAATATCCATTATTCGTATGAATGCTTAGTGAAATCATTGGCTGACAGTCAGTTTTCATTTCCGGCGGGCGCGGCATTATCGACAGATAAATATTTTGCGGCCACTCCATAAATAACCCGTAATGGAATCCATTCCGTCCCGGCTTAGGGTGAGACGGGGTGTAGAGATCTAGAAGCGGCAATTTTGTGTTTATGGTCAACATATTCTTGCTTATATGGGATAAAATCGTTAAAATATCTAATGCAGATATTGATTGTTAAAAGTGCATTCGTTAGTTTTGATTGGCCTACACCGGGCTGCTCTGGATTAGGTTTAGTTAGGTAAGGCTATGCACAGTCCAGAACAGACTGTTTCTAATGAATGCGGCATTATTGACACATAAATATTTTGCGGCCACTCCATAAATAACCCGTAATGGAATCCGTTCCGTCCCGGCTTAGGGTGAGACGGGGTGTAGAGATCTAGAAGCGGCAATTTTGTGTTTATGCACAACATAATTTAGTTTATCTACACTAATATTTTATAGAGGAAATCTTTGTTTGTTAGGTTGTAATGTAGATATGTAGATAAATAGACTCAAAAACTACTGGACCGATTTTAAATTTCTACATTATCCATGAGTAACAAAAGCTATATTTTATAGGGCATAAATATTATATATAACATCAGCTATTGTGGAATACAATCGTTAGAATATATCATGCAGATGTTGATTGTTAAAAATGCATTCGTTGGAAGCGATTGGCTTGTACCGGGTTGGTCTAGAGTAGATTTGGTTAGGTAAGGTTATTCACAGTCCAGAACAGCCAGTTTCTAATAGATGCGGCATAATTGACACTTAAATATTTTGCGGTCACTCCATAAATAACCCGTAATGGAATCCATTCCGTCCCGGCTTAGGGTGAGATGGGTTGCACAGATTAAGAAGCGACTATTTTGTTTTCAGGAGCAGCATGAGAACTAGGAACGTAAATATTATTTTAAAAATATTGAGCCATATTTATTACAAACAAGGTCCTGCCCGCAACTTAATAAAATAGCGTATCACCTAATACAACTAGCCAATCTGTATGTAAAATTTCATCAAAATCCGTTGTAAAATAATGTATTGTGTTTTGTCATGTCCGTCAAATAAATACTTTTTCTTTCTTTTCTTTTCTTTCTTTCTTTCTTTCATTTGATATTCTTAAAAACGATTCCAGTATACAATATCTTCGTCACGCATGAAACTGATTTTCGCGCCACGCCTGCGGTCACCATTGTTATTCAAATTCGGTCCAATTGATATAACATTATATGCACTGTTACTTTTATTAATGTATTTATAGTAAAAGTAGAAACTATGCGTATATTGCGTTTCCATTTCATCACAATATGGAATTACTCTACGAGAGTTCTTTTATTTATATGCCCACAACCTTACTTTCATTTTCTACGACAACAAAGCGTCATAGACATACATTTATATACAAAAGAAAACATCCGCAATAATTTATTAAATAAAATGATACAAAATAATAACATTATTTTTTATTATTTCAAGAGAATTATTTATATTTATAAATAAGACTATCAAATCATGATTTTCTTAGAAGAGAGATCACATTTAGATAGATGCCTCAGATTCCTTACAGCCTTTCAAAGGTACAGAGGAAAATACAAAAAAATAGACTTTGGACTACTATACGGAAATCATGTACATCATTGAAAATTTTAAATAAAAAATAAGTACACAATTGATAGACTGTAGTGTTACTTCTTGATAAAAAAATATGTTAAAAATATAGAATTATTTTTTTTCATACTTTTTCCACATTTATCATCATTCGAAACCTAAATTAAATAAGTTCAAAAATAAGAGGGGAAACAGTCCATAAAAAAAGACTTTAATTCTATATATTTTTAAATAAGCACTCAAAAGATCCATTCTCTGAGCATCGTTTACAATATGACGCATTTTTAGGTCTTTGTTAAAAGTAACCAAGCATTCGTACTCATCTTAAGTGTCCATATGCTTTACTAATTAAAATCCAACATTAAAATTGTACAGAAACGGGTGTGACGTAAAAAGCAAAAAAAATGATTCCAGTGAATCCCAAGTGAATCCGTGGACGAGAATGAAAATTGGATTTGCCTCTGATTGGATTTTTATTTACTTAAGACAAGAAAAATTCTGCAAGGCGGGGATTTATAAATGATTTCAGATCCAACGGCGCCTGATTAACGATCGAGTTTAGCGACATCTTTGATTTTTTAGTCTGTGCAAATCTTATTATTTTCGAACTCACTTCATTTTAAAAGTATTAGTACAGACATATTTAACTGGCTTTTTAGTGTGTGTTATTACAAATTTTGAAGATTTTCTACGCATATTTAAATAAAAATAATGTAAGAACGAATACAAGACGTTTAAACAAGTAAAACACCTTTTTTATTAATTTGACAGTCTCGTTACATTTAAAATGCGTCCGTTAATATCCATAGTTTACCAGCTAACCAATAAAAAATAGTACAATAAGAAGCTATATAACAAAAAACGTAAACCCAAATTTATTAAACGTAAGAATGCATTTCTTTAAACCTAGCCTCATTAAATTCTTATCACAAAGTCATAAAGTTCATAATTGATTAACTCATTTTCCGCGCCGTATTCTGTATCGCCCTGGGACGTCCAAGCGCGACTTCCGACCGCTGTGTGCGAAAATTCAATAATTCAAACATTCAAACTTGTTCTAGAACGTTCTGGAAGTTCGGTGAACTGCCAGTGCACACAGATACAAATACATGTATAATGTGTAGTTACAGTTCGCTTATTAATAAAACGTTGTTTGCGCTAATTTTACAATCATGAATCAGTCAATCAATCAATCAATATGAAAATTTATTTAAATAAAAAGAAGAAAAATAACTTTACGGTCGGGTTGTATTGATGATTCTTTATGCAATATAAGAAAAAAGAAGAAGTAAGTAAGTCCCACTTGGTTGAAATTGAACAGGACTATGGATTTTATGGTCTCAAAGAAAGCCAAATTATATTTAATTGCTAGCTTTCTGCCCGCAACATCGCTCCCGTGGACTGCAAAATTACGTTTGCCCAACATTTCCCTTTACTGATCTGCTCCTATTGAGTTGATTTGTCCATTTTATTATTACTGTTACTTTATAAAGAAGGCTAGTAGGACTTATTTTTTTTACTTTTAAATCAAAATGAGAACCTGTCATATACCAACTGTTTCCAAATTACCGCCATAATTTGACAGCAATGTTCACTTTCCTCATCTTCAATACTTTTTAAAAACGTTGAGATATTTCATAGCATTCCACGGTTAATCCTTAATCGCCGGGGAAGGCAGTATCAATATCAACAGATTAGCTGTGTACCAACCGACGGTAAAAGGCGAGAAATTTGACAGGTCCAGCCTCACTGTTAGCTGGTTGGTTGGACCGACTTTTAAAGCAATATAAAAAGTCTGAACGTGGGCTCACCTGGTTGAGAATGAACAAGACTATCGACTTTTGCCACAAAGAAAGCCTAATTATATTTAATTATATTATAATAAGTTTTCACCAAAAAATAGAACCGACTTCCTCACTCTAAAAAGTAGAAAATAACTTTTATTTTTGTAGAAATCTAGACAAAGTCTGCTCAAGTCAGAAATCTATGCAAAATCTTGTTATTAATTCGGAATATATAGAAATTTAAAAGATCGAGCTTTTGGGGTGGGAAAAAGATCATTTGTTATTGTTTAATGTTGTTCATGGTAACTCTACAAATCCTTGTTGTACTTTTTATTACTTTCCACGTGATGAAGTTCATGTTTTAAATGTCCTGGAAAGTTTATAGAATTTCATTCTGGGAGGACTGAGACAATACATTTATCATTAACTAGCTAAGCCGTTTCACCTGCGTTTATCTCCCGTTCCCTTAGGATTTTCGACATAAAAGCTATCCTATGTCCTTCCTCGGGTTTGCAACAATTTCTCTACAAAATCTCATCCAAATTGGTCCAGTAGTTTCGGAACCTATTCTATTTAAACAAACAAACAAAAAATCAAATCTTTCTTCTTTATAATATAGGTTGTCTTTTCAACAGCACTTTTTCCATTTCTTTATTTCATTTAACTGCTTAGCAATAATTTGAAATCAAGACATAGTATTGAACAAAAAAATATTATAATCCGCTGTAACCACAACCGCACGATCCTCCGAGAAATTGTTGAAAAATTTCCCAACGAAGCTCCGAAGGGGAACTCTATGAATACATTCGGCGTGAATGCGGAATGAATAAAAATGAACAAAAATGAATAAAGCGAGGTGAGGTGGTTAATCATCTGTGGAGAATTCGTCGGCTTTACGGATTAAAGGCGCTTGTTTTGTAACTCGTTAGTCTCGGCTTGAAGTAGTGGGTTTATGTCGCGGGAGCAATTTGAGTGGTGTATGCGTACTATAGGCATGTGATATGAGTATAAAACTTCCTTTTGAATCACTTTATCTTTTGAAAAAAACGCACCTTAATCTGTTTAACGATTTAAGCATACCATAAAGACAAAGAGTGGAAGGGGACTTTGTCGAAGATAGAAGACCGATATGTGAAGGGAGATGCTAACAGAATCGGAGGCCTATATTCCCATCCCATTCCTCTCCCGTCCTGTTTTAGTCCTCTCCCAACTTCCTATCATTAATCCTCTTCTTATCCCCTCCCCTTCCTTTAAGCCGGCAAGGCATCTGCGACATTTCATGTTGGAGATGTTCATGGGCTGCGGTCAGTCACTTAACATCAGGTGAACCGCATGCCCCGCTTGCCTGCTATAACATAAAAAGGCTATTAAAACGAGCTTTAATTAACCCTGTTTACAAGTTGCACAAGAAAATTCAACAAAATGTTGAGACCAGTGAAAGGTAATCTTCCTTTACAAGATGCCTGGGTATACATTTGTACTGGGTCTGTTGCCTCTCATACTTACATCAAACTCTCATAATTTGACACCTATTACCTATGACATTGGAAGTCGACGAGCGGCCGTTTTCAATAATGATTATGGATAGATGATGATATATATATATTTCTGAATGATATGTCAGATTATATGACGTAAGATAGACAAAAGTCATAGCAAAGGCTATTCGTCGATAGGACATTGAAATTAACGGCCATTTTCAATAATGTATCAATGATTTTATGGATAAATTGTTATGTCAGATTATATGACAATAGATAGACAAAAGTTATAGCAAATGTATCTGTCGTTAGGATATTGAAATCAAAGTAAGTGCAAATAGATAGATTTGCCTGACTTTAATAAGCAAAACAAGGGATTGATAGGATATTGAAAAAGGCCGTTAATAAAGTGCAAATAGATAAATAAATCAAGGGATAGATAGAATATTGTAAACGGCCGTAAAAGAACATATTGCTGATATTAAACACAGCCGTCACTCGAAGTCAGCTGTATGCGAACACACTTCAGACAAACCAAAAAGTATGTCTAAAGTGTGTGTTCTTAAGAAAATGGATTGCATAAACATGACAAGATAATCCCGAGAGAAATTAAAAATATAAAGCCAAAGAACGTCTATAAATAACTTTAATAAAAATATTCAACCCAATACATCATCTTCGATCAAGCATTTCATCTATTTAAATCTAAAAAGCGATCCATCACACCTCAATACACAGATTTCACATTAAAGAGGACAAAAATATTTACGCGCCCCGAAGGGAGATAAGAAGTTCATTATAGCTTATCAGTAAAGGAGAAACGAATATTCTTATTTGGTGTTGATTTTACTTTTTGAATATTAAAATAAATTTTCGGTTGGAGTTCCTTTTATTATTTACTAGCTGTTTCTCGCGATTTCGCTTTCGTAGCATCTACACTAATATTAAAGAGGAAAACTTTGTTTGTTTGTAATGAATAGGCTCAAAAACTACTGGACCGATTTTAAAAATTCTTTCACCATTCGAATGCTACATTATCCACGAGTAACATAGGCTATATATATGACATTATGCTACGGGAGCGAAGGCGCGCGGGACAGCGTAGTATCAGAGACAATGCAGAATTCCAATGGTACAATTCAAACAAACAAACCAAAAAATCAAATCATATCTCTCCATAATATTAGGGTAGAAAACTGGGCCATTGCACTGACGAATGACTAGTAAACTTACTAATATTATAAATGTCAAGGTTGGAATTGTTTCTGTTAATCACGCAGCATCTCCTGAGCAGATTTTGATGAATTTTTTATTTTTTTTAATTATTTTTAATATTCTTACAGCGGCAACTGAAATACATAGTTTGTGTCTTCTTCTTCTTTTAATTAATGGCAGTCCTGTCGCTGACGGATTTTGCCAATGTCAAGTTTTCTGATAGAATATCGGTTAGTAACTTATACATAGTTTGTGAAAATTTCAGCTTTGTAGCTATCATGTCACTTTGACGTCTTTTGATATACAGTCTGACAGACAGACAGACAGACAGACAGACAGCGAGTCTTAGTAAAAAGGTCCCGTTACATTTAAGGAACCCTAAAAATCGATCAGTAAAACATCCCATGTCCCCACGTATCCCAAAAGAAACGGGACACTTTTATAACCTTCGTCTTCTACATCGAGTTAAATCTAACAAATTGAGAATACGACGTTCGTAAATACTTTCAAGAAACGTGCCGACCTTTTTCAAGAATGAATACATTTGGTTAACACGCCGTGCAAAGTGAATTCATTTTGAATAAATTAAATTAGCGAGAAATAAACTGAATACATTTTTATTCAGGAATGAAATAAACATTAGCAGCATAACAGTAATGTAAGTTAAATTGTTTGACTCGATTGTTTTTTTAGAAAATACATTGATGAACCTTGTACATATTTTAATTTAATTTTGCAAATCACAATTTACTACTAATACCTTATTATCTTCTGCGTTTGTTACAACAAAAAGATTTGTACATTTCAATAAGACTTGTTGTTTGTATAAAAGCCCAAATTCTAAATATTCTATGATTACATCCTTGAAAGCTCCCGGGATCAATCTTGAGAGGGAGATGTAGACATCTTAGTTTAGAACATTATAGAAGGCCGATCACAAACTAGATTCTAACACCTTACATCCTACCTTCATTCTTACATTCTTATTAATCCTTACTAATATTATAAATGCGCAAGTAACTGTTTGTTTGTATATCTGTCTCCTCTTCACGTCTAAGCCACAGGACTGATTTCGATGAAAGTTGTACAGAGAATGTTTAAAACCCAAGAAAGAACATAGGATAGCTTTTATCCCGGAAATCCCATGGGAGTGAGAGATAAACGCGGGTAAAACAAGCTAGTATCACGATAATTGTTATTATTTCTCTAAGCTTAAATCACACAGACGTATTCACAAGGATCCATATCACAAAGGTGGCGTCATACTCAACAAAAGCTGTTATGAACAAACCGGTATTTTTTGCGTTTCGGGGTTAGATTGCAATTTTACGCGGACTGAGCGCGAATATTAAAAATTAAACAGCTTTGTGCTTACGGAATATAATTTATTTTTATTTCATCGTGTTCCCTAGAACATTTGTACGGGCGGACAATAAAATTGTGCCTTATTAAGGTCCTTTAAATGTTACAGAGGCGGCAAATAGCTATTTTTGTGTTTAATTTTGTATTTAGAAGACATTTTGTATATTACTTGACTGAAATTGTTCCAAAGTAGCAAATTTTATAGTTATGATACTGTTTGTTAATAAACTTTATAACACTTTGTATGACTCTATGTATCCCTAAAATTGTTAGATGAAGTTCTTATTTAGTGTTAATGCACTTAATATTATACAAATTCGTCCATCTCTTTATACGTAATTTAGAAACGAACTTGATTTTTTAGGCTTAAACAGGCAAATGTTTTGTCGGCTTGATGGAAGGGGAATGGATAAGGAGAGGATAATAAAGAAAAATTTGAGAGGAGTACAACAGGATTCGATCGAAGAATGAGATGGGAATACAGGCTCCCACTCTTTTATTGCTGAAGATGTTATGCAGCAAAACTACCCTCTGTCACCTCTTACGGCTCGCACGGGTATATTGTACTATGAGTACTTACATACTTTAACACGACTTTTATATCATCGACTTTATCAATAAAATTATGATATCACAAATACACACAACAACACCATAATACATCACTTATTTATAACTAATACTACTATACTATAATTATTACCAAGCATTGTTTCATCAGATCAATTCAGAAGTTACATGATATCTACCATAAAACATTGGCATTTGTGATACGGCGAGCCACTCAGCAAAGGCGGATGTTAAAAGTGTTAATATCTAAAAATGTATAAAACATATCCGATTTACGAATTATCAGTTCTAATAAATATACAATAATGTTATAAGCGAGTTGTCCAAGGCGCCGGCGTGGAGTGGTTATATATTTTCATTTTGGAGAGCCCTCGCGCCGCATGCCGCTGACTTGTGGAATTATTGCTCTTCAAAACGAGTGGCCGACACCAGGGACGGATTCATATATTTAATACCTTATCTACACTAATATTATAAAAAAAAACTTTGTTTGTTTGTTTGGAATAGGCACAAAAACTACAGGACAGATTTTTAAAAATTTTTCACCATTCCAAGCCACATTCACCACGAGTAACATGGGATATATTTATTGTATATATGACTTTATGCTACGGGAGCGAAGTCGCGCGGATCAGCTTGTAGTAGATATACTTAATTTAAATAATACCCCTCATGCTATGCACGAAACTTCACGTTTCAGCCTTATGCATTTCTGCTCTGTAACCACGTTGTCACTAAATTCCAATTATTTTTCTTTTGTTTTTAGAGTAGGAGGAACTTAAACATGTCCATACGTAGGGACGTACTGGTAGGGACCAGTGAATTTTTAGACAATTGTTTATTCAGGATATGTATAAATTGAAGACATCTATCGAATGGGTCAATGAATGATGTGTAGAAAAAATTCTTCCTTGTCTTTCAACGTGTAAGTATTAATTTTTTATTCAGCGACGGAATTTTATTTTAATTTGGTTTAACTACCAATGATACCACCTTTATTGAATTACACAAACATATATTATATATTAAAATTAATGATATTTCGATCCGTCCCTGCATTTGAACCAATGTGTCAGTATTCGTTTTATTAGGGAGACGGAATTTTCTGCTAAGTCCACCTCCGCTGTATTTTATCAGTGTATCATAGAATGGGTGATATTTTATTACGGGATAAAATTGTTGACGATTGCTTAAGGTTTATGGGGATATGGTCGTTTTGAACATCTTGCCAAACTTTTGGTAAACGAAGATCCTGTACCCTTTTGACTTTTATTGATACCTTCTCGACATTCGTGAATTTAACGTAGCTTTTTAATCGTATTTTCTTTATATGGTCCGCTCAATTAGTAAAATATATACTTTTACAGAACTAATCAATCAGATAATTGTTATTTATATATAGGTACAGGATTTTCATTAGAAAATATTAATACATACTTATGTTACTTTTATTTTTCTCTCGGTGTGTGCAATAAAGGATATTTTCATTTTCATTTCATTTTCAATGTGAAAGTTTGTATGTTTGTGCGTCAATTACACCTCAACTACTGGACAAATTTTGATGAAATTCCATACCGATTGGTTATTAGCTCAACGAGGTAATAGGATACTTTATTTATATATAGATCCTGGGTTTAGAGCGAGCGAAGCCAAGGTTATAAAATACGAAATATATTTAAAATCTATTTATCTCCGATAATCCAAAAGCAATAACAGGATGACTTCGATCCCTTGCCCCAAAAGTGATACTTAAAAAAAGCCATCTGCGATTTTTCATCAGGCTCCGACCCGCCCGTTACGACTTGTCACTGTGTGTAGTGTGACTGAATAGTTTTAATACTTTTACATTTTTTTTTTCAATATTTTCATACCCCAATATGATTCTACGTCTAAGAAATACATTTATATAACTGTTGCCATAATGAAAACTTAAATAGAAATAAAATGACACGTTCCTTAATACATTTTCCATGCATTTCATTCATCGTTTTCATAAAAATATGAAGCCTTCTGTGCCTCTACAACATAATATGTTATGACTTAGGTCCCGTTTTACCATTTAGGTACGAAACCCTAATATATCGTATAATTTCTATTATATAAGTATATTCCAATTTATTTGTTATTACCAAGTAAAAAGCACGTTATCATTTCTATTTTCATTAAAACAAAAAATAAAAAAGATAATGATTAAGCTTCAATCAAAACTTTAATTACGCTTCACGTTAATCAAAAAGAAAATGAAAAACTTGAATTATCGTCACAATTAACGTAATTTCATAACGACAACGCTTTTAAAAACATTAAATCTTAGAAACCAGCGACCATGAAAGCCGGCACATCTTGTTTATTCACTTAAAAATCCATTACACACAAAAAGCAACACTAATAAATATGAAGACGACCGCTTTTCTTCATAAAGCCTTAAAACTGCTACACTGAAATTTGAACCTTATTCCTTAATGCTGTAAGGTTCAAATTAAGTTGTGTGGATCTCACAAGAAATTTTAGCGTGTTTTAAAATCGGGAAGAAGACGTCAGAATCAATTCTCGAAGCCATTTCTCAATAAAGTTGGTACACATGCAGGCGCTTTTAAACTTTGACGTGTATTGTAGTCTAAATGTATGGAGACTTTAAAGACTGCCGTAAACACTTTGAGTTTTATGTTCAACTAGCGTTTTGCTCGCGGCTTTGCCTGTTTTAAATAGCATATTTTTATCACTTGGCAATTAATGTTTGAAAGATTTACAAAACGAGTTTATTTCTCAAAGGAGTATCTTTTTTAACGTTGGGTTAAACATTATCTTCCATGGAGAAATGACGAACTGCATAAAAATCGAGCTGTAAATGAATTTATTAAAAATATTTGATAAATTTAAATGACAGTATCGGCTACTATATCTTACCTAAATAAAATTCAATGCACATTGTGATTAAAATATAACAGTATG
>LQNK01000205.1:277977-289356 GCA_001586405.1 Phoebis sennae | reverse complement strand
TAACTATTGTAGTATGTTTCACATTCCTCATTTGTAACAAAAATTAATGCACATAAGAGAATTGTATAAGCAGGGTAGTGTTTACAACATTTTACTGGGTGGTATTAATTACTCTATAACTGTACTATCTTTTCACAGCAGTGCTACAAAATAAAAAAACATGTTAATAAAAACAAGGATTATCATACTGGTAGGTGCTAAAATTTAAAATAAAATATATATTTTTACGTATACTCACCATGTTATAGAAAAATGTCATATATGGCACATGAGAATTTTTTTATTACAGGGTGTGATTAAGGTGTAGAACAATTAAGCCTTTGTAATTTGTAAGAAAGCAAAAATCATCTATATGCTGGTATTAATCACTCCATATCATTACGAATATAACTTTTCAGTATGATTATAACAGGAGCTTCTAAATAAAAACAAGAAAGGGTCGCCGGTGGCATTCGAAGTTACGAAATCTTCAATATTTGACCACTATTTATAGACCCTGGCAAACATCAAGAATATTTTATTGGAAGTAATAAAGGATAGTGTATTAACATTCGGAGGGCGAGTCGCCTGGAGCATGGATCATATTGGCTTTTATGTACCACGGGATATTTCCAGCGTTATGTAGAAAACAAAATGCCAAATATCGCGCGGTCTTTGAGTTGCATGATAGTGAATATCGTATGAATGTATTATGTAAGAATTAAATAATTCTAAAGTCTGTTTTTCCTTTAGAAATCTTCCTAATGAAGCAGTTTATGACTTATTTTAAAGGATAACTAGACTTATTTCCGGTGGAATATGTGAATTATGATTTATATAGGAATTAAAATCGAAAGTTATGAATGACTATAATATACAATTTTAAGTACTTGCAGGATGTAATATTATAAATGTGAAAATTTTTGTATGTTTGTTACTCTTTCACGCAAAAACTACTGAACCGATTATGATGATACTTGGTAAACATATTATAGGTAAGGGTTCTGAATAGCATACAGGCTGCGGTTCACTACGGGACGCGGCTAGTTATTTATAAAATTCTGAATTTAAATAATACATTAAAATCTGCTTGTCTTTTACACATTAAATATTCATTTCTATCTAAATTATTTCCAACAACAACGTAGTATTGTAAATGTAAATTTACGTGTCTATTTCTCCGACCAGAGCACAAGTGTTTCGTCAACAAACGGACACCGGCGTCTGATTTAACTTAACATAAATGCAGTCTCTCAAATCGATATATAAAATATATAGGAACTTTGCTGTTAACTTTAGTCAGGAATCGAGATATTAAGCATTAAGTATTATTAACTTGCTTGAAGAAAGCATTACTTAGAAGTGCTGAGTCATCGGACTTTGCCATATTTGGATATTATTTTTTTTAATACTGTAGTTTAATAAAAAAAACCTTGATTATGGCAATTTTTAGTTAGCATATTTTTAGCTTTAAAGTGTTTACTTAACTTAATTTGGAGAAACGTTTACGATATAATTTTAAATTTTTGCAGAAACCTTTGTTTTCCCGAATCAAATGTGTCACAAAATGGATACGCAAGTTCGCAGTTTATCCTTAACCCAAGGAGGTAACATCTTTTAAACCTGTGCCTATAGGCCAAGATATAAAATTTAATGCTATAAATTCCATACCTACATTTCAGTCACGAAGCGTTTTTCACCAATAAAACACCAATAAAATAGCAATGACCGTAACGTCGCGTCGTAAAGGACGGACACCATGCCGCTGTAATGTGTGAAATAAAACCATACCTTCATATTTTACGAGCCCTTAACTTAATATTACTTTTCACTTTCCTATATTAATACATACATATTTAACGTGGTTGCGTCACGTATCTCTTGCGTGGTTTCTGAGTCACTTTAACATTGGCTTATTCATTCGATAGAGCTACAAGTCCGGTAACTGTGACAATTAATAATTTTTGTGAGGAAGGCGTCATAGCCAAATTTTGTCTGAAAGTGTAACACTTGAATGCATACCTATTGAAGGTACTCAGAAACCATGCATTTGTCGTTTACATTTTGTTACGAATCTTAGGGAATTCGACGGATTCTACGACAGTATTGCAAAGTTTTACATGTAAGTATAATTTTTGTTTGTTTCTTAAATATTCAAAACTTTAAAAATAGTAAATATAACAGAGCGACGTATGACGTTTTAAACGCACTAAAATATTGTTAATCGTCTATTTTTACAATCAAGACACTTCCTACAATGTACCATACTATTATGCTTGTGAAATTATTGCATTCAGGTAAGCTTAGTATTTTAAACCCTCAATTAATGTTAATGAATTAAAACGCCATACAAAACGCGTTCGAGCTGCACAAATGTAGAGACAATATATTTCATAAATATTCTCAGATATTTGACACATCTCCATTTATTTAATCACAAACTAAACAACGCTTATAGTAAGAAAACTACAATACTAATACATATACTTAAGCTCACATTTATTTGTATACATTATAGAGAAAAGAACACCCACACTACAGAAAATTTATATTTTATAAAGGTAAGCCATATCTTTGCTGAACAGGAGTAGGTGTCAGTTTGTATTCTACCCACATGCGCATTCAATGTCCCCGGACCGTAAAACGATCGGAAAACTTTATTAGCTCTTGGTCCCTCAAACTGTGTGCGTCTGAAACATTCCAATTTTCACAGGACATATTTACATACTATGTTGTTAACAAAGTCTAAATCTCTGTCTATGCCAGCACTATTATTGAGAAAATTTTCTTTAAATTAATTAGTATTCTACAATTTTTGACAATGTTGTTAACAAAGGCTAAATCTCATTGCGTATACCAGCACTGTTATTGGGATAAATTTCTTTAAATTAATTAGTATTCTTCAATTTTTGACATCGCCATCTAGTTCCAAACTAAACAAACTAATTCTCAATTAGAGAAACTAAAGCCTAGACACTAGAAAATTTAAATTTCAGTATCGGTACCAACCATTCACATCGTATCGGCACTGGTAGGTGTATAGGTTCACATCGTCTCGTTGATAAAACAAGTTGCCGAGTCTTCCAGGTCTATATTATTTATCTAAACCTGAAATCACATGAAAATAAACTTTTCCATAGTATTTATTTTTTTTTCTAGTATTTTTTTAAACAATCTCAAGAAAATTCTTGCGTTCTTTTTATACTTTCCATTAAATAAAATACTTCCTTAAGAATTTTAAATGCGGTTTATTAAACATTATTATTAACCCGAAGTTTTCTATAGCGAGCATGGTCACGGGTAAATTAGATGACAGTTTATAAAAGTAAGCTATATCTGAAACTGAACAAGAGCCCAGGTAACCCAGGTATGAGTTTGTATTCTACCCACATCCGTATTCAATGTCCCCGGACCGTAAAGCGATCGGAAAACTTTATTAGCTCTTGTTCCCCGAAATTTTGTGCGTCGCCTTAAACATTCCACTTCGTTTTCACAGGAGATATTTACATAGTAACGTAAATGTGGAATTAAGTACTTCTTTTATAATCTGTTTTTATGATATCTCTTAGTAAATATTCTCACAATTTTGACCAGAGTATTTTGAGCCAACGTTTTGTACATTCTAGGGTTAAATGTACAATTTTGAACGTTTTAGTTGCCAGTCAAGACGTTAATAATATAATGATTTTTGCTACATATAACTATATGATTAAAACTATTGAAAGTAAATTTCAATAAAAATTTAAATAAAACTGCGTCAATACAGGCACTTTTTACGCTCACCATATGTTCACCCTTTGACAGTTGACGCACGACTAACTGTAAAATGTTTATGAGCGTGTTTCAACGCTATCTAGCGAGTGAAATTGGCGACTCTTAAATCTGTTCCCACAAAGGATAACATTAAAAGTAGGACCTTTATAGGTATGCCAGTAAGTAAATAAAATTTAAACGATGCGGTCGTTTGCCGTGAGCTTTGGAAGTAGTTCTAGTAGCCATAAAATGTTTTAAAACGAGCTCCGAGTGATTTTATTGCTAGCGTTCTTTCTGATTAGATTCGTGCAAGAATACTCGTATACGTTTATACTGAAACATTGGACGATTTATGATAATCTATTCAACGGTTATTTGAAGAGAACAATTACTTAATGGTTGGTATGGTTATTAAATTTAACTAGTGGCTCGCTCAGAGCTAGAACACACACTGTAATGTATAAATCAAGATCTTCCCTTTTATTACTACACTCAGGAATGTTTGTATTATATTATAACTCGCCTTTTTCACCCCCCCCCNNNNACCCCACCTCTATCTTCATAACCCTCTTATCGATTTCCGTCATCTTCGACCTCTAAATTTTCTTATGTCTAAACTATCAGTCTAGAAAGTTTCTCAAGATTGGATTAACGATACTCCAGATACATCGTACAAACATTTAATACAACATACACTTGCCGAGCCATCTCAACTCGATTAAAATTCAAAAAGATATTCATATTGGTATTCTGTGATGAACACTATCATATTATATTCAAAGTTATTTTAAAAAATAACATATATAACATACTGCTTGCTTTTCGCTCGGAAACAATACTTAAATAATGTGAATAGAAACAAGCCATACAGCTATTTCACTACAAAATATTTTTATTTACTTTGACTTCAATTGTCAAAGTACAACTTAAAGTGATCGCTTTGAGTAGAAAGAGTGAATTTCAGTAATGTAATGGAAGCCTAAGATGGCGTCCGGCGAGTCTTACAGAGGACTTTATATCGGACCGACCGATACATAACCCCTGTGTGAAGTATACTTGTTGGAGATGTATGGATACTGGATGGAGCTTAATCTATAAAAGAAGCCTTAGTTCCATAAAAACTATGAAAAAGATAGTTCTTAATTTGAATCGCGCCTCGAAACTTTTTTTTTATAAACAATGTTGCCATGCGCAAGTTTTTCTTGGCTGTTTTTAATTTGATAGCAGTCGTTAAGCCTAAATAAATTTCTTTGGACATTGTTTACTGGCCACCAACAATATTTAAAAGAAGAATGTTTAAATTTCGAATAGTGAGGGACTTGAACGCACACTGTTGCAAAGGATTTTTAATATTATACGCTATCACATAGAAGAATTGTAGGTAGTCATAAACGGAGGTTATGATTGTGGAATTGTTATTAATAGAATTATCTGTACAATAATTTAACTTAAATCTATGCTATGGAAGATAAAATAGATCTATCTAGTGTTTAGATATCAATGTTCAGTTGCTCAAAGATTGAAGTCGGTGAGCTTCTCGGCCGGATTTATGAGGATTCCCTCCGACGCCGCACTCCTCTCTGATTGCTAGTTTATTTCGTGTCAAGTGCGTAAGCTATGGGAGACAATTTTTATACGAGAACTGTGCAGCGAAGGGATGCGAAACTTGATACAGATGAATGTTTTAGAAGAGGAATGTACTAAAATGGTCACGTGTTTTTATGAGTATTATATTTAAAGTATTTAGTAATGTTTCGTAATACATTATTCTTCTTGGACGTGACAAATAATTTTACTTACCCTTAAGATTTTCATCAAGGTAGGGATTTTTTTTTCTATTTCGCTAATTTCATTAACAATATTATAACTCTTAGAAAGATGGAAAGACCATTCTCATTGACCTTTTCCTTACTGTTAAGTCTTCTTATTTTAATTAAGGTAGGTATTTTTTTCTATTTCACTAATTTCATTAACAAGATTATAACTCTTAGAAAGATGGAAAGACCATTCAGACTTTTTTTACAAAGTTTATTTTATTTTGTGAAACACGATTGTATTTATGTCGATCAGTGAAATGATGTTAATAACATGCCCCATGTCCCAATAGGGGCTTCACGTACAGTAAAGAAGTTTCCTACATTTTTGACATCATATTTTATCCCCTACAACTTTGTTCCCATATATCACAAGTATCAAAGTTCAGTAAGTCCAGCGAGTTGGCGGCACTTTGTTAGTTTTATTGACTTCATAAAATAAACTCACCTGGACGCCATTTTGTTACGAAAGCCAATCATATTGTAACGGGGTTAAGGAAACAGGGCATTTTGATGTAACTTTGAAATGTATGGAAAAGTTTTGCTATATTTATTTTTCATTTTAATTTAATTGTAATGGAATATTTTTAAGCTCTATTTAATTACATGCTCTATAATTTTAAGGGTATATAAGATTTAGTATGTGTTTGTATATTAGAAAGAAAAAAGGAAACATTTATTTCGACACAAGATTATAAGTTAACATCGATGAACGGGGTCCCGGGAGCCTGTATTTCTATCCTGATCCTCTCCTCTCCAAATTGGAAAATTTCTCAGTACGCCCCCTTTCTTCAAGCTGTCAAGGCATTTGCGACATTTTGATGTTATAAATATTAATGAGCTACGGTCAGTCACTAATCATCAGGTAAATCGCTAGCCTGCTGCCGCTAGCTGGCATAATAAACCGCGTTTAAAATTCTTTAAAAAGTATTTTTATTCAACATAGAAGTACTCTCATTAAAACAAACAAAACAATATTTACTTACTTTTTCAACACTCTATCCCTGCAACATTGTTCCACATAATATCTGTGGAAAATGAAGATTTGATACATACATACATACAATAACAAAATAAATTCTGATACGAATATCATCCTTAAACCTCCTTCGTTTTTTGTTATATCACATCCACTCCCAGTCTATCAAATTTGTCCTCACAATGAAGTTACTTATGAACAAGGAATACGGGGAAAAATCATTTATTAGCAAGTTTATTTACTGTGCAGTGTATTTTAGATTTTTAATTGACAGCTATTCTTCTATCTACTTATTTTATTTAAATAAGATTTATTTTCTCATTTATATCCATTAATAAGCAATTCTTTACACACTTATCTATGATAAAAACAAAAATTTTAAAATCTACTGTGTATTGTACTTAAGATTTTTAAATAGAATACAAAGACAAGAATTCTACTAACTACTTATTTTATTTCAATTAGATTTCTTTTCTTATTTATCCCCATTAATAAACAAATCTTTACACACTTTTCTATGAAAAAAAATCTTACATATGTCGTTTTCCATATTATATAGGTTAATAACTTATACTGAATAGTATATAGATAAGCTTTCTCTTAATCTAAACCAAGGAATTAGAGAACTCTTTACGAATTTGTTTTATAATCCTTGATTTATAAGGATATTTTTATAACATAATCGAACAATTCCTCAAACAAAAGCTACACTTTACTAAATAATAATCGTAGCCGTGGGCAACATCCGGGGAGGCAATTTGGGATAGTTTGAACTAGTCTGTTTGGTCGGCAAACGAGCCGGCTAACAAACACCAAACCACATTATGTGATCACCGGCTACGGTTATAAGGGAATTTTCGTTTTTGAGACCTTTATGAAACACGCGAGTATTAGTTATTTATTATACATAATTTGAAAAGGAAATTATCAAACCTGAGCACTAAATTTGAATTAATTAAATGGGCCTTACTCATTCTTAACAATATAGTACTAATTTTTTTTTATATTCAATCGTTCGAAACATCTTCAAAACTTTCAAAATAAGCATTTTTTATGTTTAAGCGGGCAAGCGGGGCGTTCGGTTCACCTGATGTTAAGTAACTGACTGCGGCCCATGAATATCTATGATATCAAAGCGTCGCAGATTCTTGCTGGTAGGATTGAAGGAAGGCGAAAGGATATGGAGAGGATTAATGATGGGAAATTGGCAGAAGAGTAAAACAGGATTGGAGAAGAATGGGAAGGGAATGCAGGCCTCCTATTAAATTTGTCCGGATACCTATAAATTATAAAATATACATTACTTTTGAAAAAAATACTAAGTCCACCTAGTTTGTACTCCCAATCTTCATCCAATTGTTATTATTATAGTAAAAAGCCCTTAGACTTAAAAAGATTTACATTAAGAAAATCATTTCGATCCTTCAAAAAGTTTACTTGAATGAAATGTTTGGGCCCAGTTCGATTATCACACTAGATAAAACCCAATCGGTCCAACGGCCCAACACATTTTTATTACGGTCGGACAGACGGTATGCGTGATCGTAACATGTATATCTGAATACTCTGCTATCTGCCCTTGTAAATGTTATTGGTGTGAGATAAAATTTAGGAGTGACGTACGAATTTTGCTACGCGAGCACCAATGAAGTTATTATCTTCTATAGCAAATCGACGTCAAATATTTGCAGTTGTAATTTTGGTCCTTTTCATAACTGAAAGGTGGTAAATCTGGGCTAGGCTGATGCAGCGATCATATACCAAAAACGTAAACGGTTGTGCGACGTTTTTGCGTCCCATTCGCAAAAACAAATTTAAAATATCTATACTGATTATTAATTAGCTGAATATAAATCTCCCGTTCCCGTGGGATCTTTTGGAATAGAAGCTATTTTGTGTCCATTCTCGGGTTTCAAACATCGTAAACACGTAAAGAAGAGACAGACATACTGACAGAATTACGTTCGCATTTATAATATTAGTAAGGAAGTAAGGATAAGGTAGCAAACATAAGTCATTTAATGAATTAATACTTACATTATTTAATCGGAAACGCTGAGTTTGCGTAAACGCGAGAAATTTTAAACACAATACACATCACACTTGAATATAATATATACATATAATATCTAGTACGTTTAACGGCATGTTCTGTTTCCAAATAAGTATATTATTATTAAAGTACCTAACAAAATAGCCTTTACAAAGAATACAAAAAAGGATTTATCGAAGAAAATAAAATTTACAACATATTTCTCAAAGTTGCGAAATATTTCGCTTTATTTCTGTATTTTATCGATCTCAAAGCACCTTAAGAAATCGAGTGAGACATGAAACCCTTCAAGCTTGGTCGTTTGCACCCCGCTGCAAATAAATGTGCCTAACCCTTTGTGTTTATAGTGCCCTAGGGTTACCAGCTGTTTAAAATTTGTTTTTTTAAGCTTAGCTGGCAAGTAGGGCATGCTGTTCACCTGATATTAAGTGACTGACCGCAGCCCATGAACCATGCCATGCCAGCCATCTACACGCTCAAAGTCCAAGTGAATAAATATATTTACATGAGGATAATACGCAGATGTCCATAGAACATATTATTCTATTGGAAATTGTTTTTACTATGACAGCTTCAAGGGCACCCTGACATGTTTTTATTTCAATCCCTAGCATATAACCCTGTTTTGTGGGTCAAATACATTACATTCGGTGATATGCCGTTCGTGCACCACAACAGAATAATTCGTGCACAAAAAAATAGGTCAACGAAGCAGGATATTATAGTGTCCAGAAGGTGTGTCTCAGAGATATTATAGTGTCGAGGTATAGATATGTTCGAACATAGGTGCACTCTATTTCTTCCCTCACAGAATGCAAAGAGACGGCAAAGTTCAAGCACAGATATTTCAGATATCAATAAGCCCCATTCCCTGCTTGCACTACACACCTAACTAATCTTTTATTTATATTTTTATTTTTATATTTTGTTATTCAAACTAATCGTGTGTGTTATGTAAGTTTGGAATAAACTTTTCTTTTTTCTTTCTTTCTTTTCTTTCTTCAATAAAAGTCGATTAAATAAAAGCAAGTTGACAACCCTTGGTCCTTTCGCAACACACGATACGATGCAGATAGCCGAAGGGTTTGATTGAAACTGTATGGCTTGTGTTACGGCCTGCTCGACCCTTGTGAAAATTTTGCGACTGATAATTGGGGGATGCAATTTAGTGTTATCATAAACGAAACTATTATTTGCAACAAAACAATAATTGCTGTATTTAAAAAAAAAAACTAAATTTGCACTTCTTTATTTATGCGACTCCAGGTGGGCAGTTAGTTAAATAAATATTATAATTATTACTATGTTTCACAACAATTAGTATAAATTAATACGGATTCTATTTTAGTTCCTCAAAAAAATTGTGGAATACAGTCCCTCGCAATCTTGTTATATTAAGCGTGAGTAATTTTTTTTTTAATTTTTATTAAATATATTGTTTCATAATATACGTGTTTAAGTAGGTACTCGAGCCTTAAATATTGATATGTTACAAAGCGTAAACGAATTTATACAAATGATTATATAAATACCTATTTAAAAAATAATTCAACAAAATAAATTGGAGGGTACTTTGACACATAACAAAATATGAAGACAGTAAAAAAATTCATCACACTAAAATATTCTAGTTACGGCGGTATAACTGTGGAATTACACATTTCGCGTTGATAAATTTTTCATTGGTTGCTCTCTGATTGCGAAAACATGGTTTTGCTACAGTATACACAAGAAACAGTAGTTCAAAATTGTAATGTATGAAAAAAATCGTAATGTATGAAATAAATCTCACTCGTACTAGCTATAGGATTGTTGTGTTATTTTTTATAAAGACTAAGTTTAAAGATTATTAATAAAGAAAACTTAATTTATTTTATATTCTTAATGATCTTTCTTCCCCATATTTTTTTAAAATCGAGGAAAGTTTGAAATGAATAGTGAAAACTACATAAAAATATAGATAGTTTCTAAATTACTGATTTTAACTAAAAATATTTTTATTTTCTCTATTGCGCATTTATAAAAATATGACGCACATAGAAGCACCATCGATGTATGTTATAGTTATGTACAGACTACAAAAACAGTATAACCGACATAGTATGAACAGCATTAGTATGTTGGTGCACTGCTTTTTACGTATTCTGTGACTTTACTACGGCGCCTCCATCGCAAGATTGAATTTTTACGAGAACACGAATAAAGTTATAAACAAATGAATAAACGGAATATGAAACGTAAAGTGATTGTTGTTTTGGGTTCAAGTGGAGTGTTTTAGGAATAAAGCGCGGGAATCTGGTTTTATATTTTATTATAATATCTTTGGTTATTTTAGTTCTTGTCTTAACATACATAATATTTAAAAGACATTACAGATATTCTTACATCCAAACAAACAAATGTTTCCTCTTTTTAATATTATTAGATAGTGTAGATAAAAAACACAATTACCTTTAAATAGCACAACCAACTCTAAGTAGAAATTAATATATAATTCTTTATTTATTTATTATTCTAAATTGTGTAACAAGTCAATTAAATATATTACATATTATACACATTAATTAAAGATGATTTAACACAAAAGGCGGCCTTATGCTGTACAGCAATCTCTTCCAGACAACCAGAGTTGGACAGAATATGTAAGTCGAATACGCGTATACAAGTATAACATTAAAAGCTTCGCATTAAATATAATAAATCCACAAAATAGGTCCCAATTAGATCCACTCCCGTTCCACAATATCTCTGGAGTTATGAATAGCGCAAATTCTGACAATTTAATAACATGTATGATGTAA
>LQNK01000205.1:257853-276393 GCA_001586405.1 Phoebis sennae | reverse complement strand
GAGATGACCCTGGCGCAATTACGGTGCGTGGTATAAAGGGCAGTGTCGTCTGCGAAAAGTGCAAGTTCGACATGGGGAGGTTTGGGGATATCGCTGGTGAATAGCGAGAACAGGAGTGGGCCCAGATACTGAACGCGGCTACTCTTTTATAGGACTTTGATGACAGCCAACAACTGACAAGTGACATTTGCATAGAAAGATGACATTCAGAACTTGTTAAAACATGAAATCACAAAATATTTCCGACAGTATATATCAACTGAATTGTGACTAGATGATGTGATTAGTGATTACCCTTGATAGGACACTAAAAAGGGTAAATAATTTTTTTTTGCCAAAAAATAGAACCGACTTCCTCGCTCTAAAAGGTAGAAAATAACTTTTATTTCATATTGTTGAAATCTATACAAAGTCGGTGCCTTTATCTATTTTCCATGTTTTGTTGGGTTGTTTCTAGGTAGTAACCTGGTTTTCAGAAAAAGTACTTAAAGTCAGTCTAAACATTCGTAACTCTACATCGCCAGCAGCTTTCGGCGTAATATCCAGCAATATCAATACGGACTCGAACCTGAGAAATGAACGTCGCTTCGCTGCTATTACTTTATTACAGGCGCCTTTAATATTAAATATAGTCTTAGTCTATACTATATTTTAAATTACCGAAATGTAGATTTAGTGAATTTTATTTAAGACCTTAGTCGACTACAGAGCGACTATGTCGGTCTATAAGGACTCAAATATACAGGTATCTTATCATCCATACATCTATACCAACCTTAATTTATTTATTTATTTAAGGTCAACCAACAATTACTTACACTATGCTTGGATGATAAAAATATACATAAATGTTACATTCATAAGTGTAGTAATTAAATTATAGGTTAACACCACTAGGGGTAAAATTCTAAAAAAAATATTACAGATATTACAAAGGTAGACTAAAAGATTAACATAATAAGATATATAAGGCTAAAAATTCAAAAATACAGTACTATACTTTGATAACAATTTAAGATGGAGTTTACGACTCCATAAACTTATTTAGTTCACTTTTGTTTAAAATAAATACATAGTAATATGAACAGTTGATTTTCTCTTAAATAATACTCATTGGTGTCAATCAATTCTTATTTATTTGTCACCATACAGCATTATAACAAATAACAATCCATACCTATTACCTAACTACACATTAGGCGCCAATTAAGGTTAAACAAAAGAATAAAAAGCACGTTCCATATTCAAATATTCTAGAACATCTAAGGCCGTATTCATATGTTAAACGGCTATCAAACGAAGTGTAGCCGTTATCAGTGTGTCTGCGCCCTATCTGCGGAAATGAGATTTTTGCGCGCGCTACGAACGAGCCAATTTAGCTTAACACGTCTTAAATAAACTCCGCCGATTGTCGATTTTGTAGGGTTAACTTTTTCTTTAAACGGCTACATAAATCACTGGAGTTTGGGGTGGTAGTTTATTTCAAACTATGTGTATCAAAATACTTAAAATAGTACTTGACACACGGTATATGTGTTGTTGACCATGGATTATTGTGAGATTGTGAAATAAGCGTAAGTGCTTTGTATACTATTACTATCATAAGTACTTTGTAAAAAGTTTACATCAATAAAAATATTTTCTTTTCTATTCTACAGTGGGTACTACCAGCAGCTTCTCTTGCATTAAATTTAGGGTCTGTAGTTAATAAAAGGTTTCCAGGTAACAATATTTGTATACGAAATTAATTCATGGCGTGGTTTCTTATTTAGAAGCAAGTACGATACCAAGATTGTTCATGTCCCTTATCTACTTTACATCGTACCACGGCTAATGCCCAGTTCCTATAAAATAAAACGAGTCGTTTTACTTACGGACAGTATTATACCCTACTAGGCGTTAGTGGAAAACATATCTATAATAAACGTAACGTTAACATAGCTTAGTATAATTTTGTGTTTGTTTTAACGCGAGTACTTTCCATTTTTGTTACTACCAAAACTTGGTCCCAATTGGTTGATTATAACCTATCATTAATGAAAACGATTCGTATCTGTTATACTATGACGTTCTGTAGTCGCTGTACCAACGATGCGATCAAAATAAGAATCACTTATGCTCGGTTTTTGAGTCACTTTAACGATGGTTTATCTATTCGATACCGCTACACGTCCGGTAACTGTGTGTTTGCGTTTCTGAGCAACGCATCATTGTCAAATTTCGTTTGAAAATTGTCTGACAGTTAACTTTAATATATATCCATAAATATTGACAGACGCTTACTTTAGGAAAATTACACTACTATAAAGAAGCATCTCATCAGTGGTTTTTCCTTAGTGAGGAACATCTGATTCATCCACTACCTGTTGTAAAAATTGGAATACTTCACGAGTACTTGATACTTGCAAAATCTCCTGTGGGAAGAGTGCCATTAATATATAAAGAAGAAAAAGAATCATTGACAGTTTAACTAAAATACTCAGAAAACGGGATTATGAAACTTTATATACAACAACCGTCTCTCTTTTGCATGCTTTTGAATAAAAGTATATAGTTCTGTGTATAGTTTTAATTGGAAAGCGATCTGTGCACTTATATACGTATATATTTATTAAGTCATAATGTAATGTTTTAAGATCGGATTCTGTAACTATACCTTATAATATATAAATAAATAAAATAAAAAAATCCTTTGAACTTTCTGTTTATTTAATTCATTTTATTTCCGCCACAGATTACGCAGTCAATGATAATAAATCAAAGAGTAAGTTAGAGACTCGACAGAGAGCGGTAATCCTCGTTTGAAAAGGTTCGCGTGCTTGACTCGCGGGACAAGTGGCCAGTAATGGATATCTATTAGCCACAGACGCAAAGAAATCGCGCAGGGCTGCCACTGATAACATTCTATAATAATGGGTATAAATAAAAACAAAATTAACTGATTTTAGTAATACATAACTTAAGCTGTTCTTCCGCTACGGTCCCGTACCATTGGTGTTATTTAGCCTTTCTAAATAAACGGTTTATTTAAGACAGAAAGATTTTTCGAATTGAACCAGTAGTTACTGAGAGCGGTAATCCTCGTTTGAGAAGGTTCGCGTGCTTGACTCGCGGGACAAGTGGCCAGTAATGGATATCTATTAGCCACAGACCCAAAGAAATCGCGCAGGGCTGCCGCTGATAACATTCTATAATAATCTATACTAATATTATAAAGCTGAAGAGTTTGTTTGTTTGTTTGAACGCGCTAATCTCTGAAACTACTGGTTTAAATTGAAAAATTCTTTTTGTGTTCATCAGACCATTTATCGAGGAAGGCTTTAGGCTATATAACATCACGCTGCAACTATTAGGAGCGAAGAAATAATGTAAAATGTGAAAAAAAAACGGGGAAAATTATTCATGCTTGAGGGCTTCCGTTGCCTGCGCTGCGAAAACGGTTCAAGATACCAAAAAATTATGTATAAAAGAATTATTCCTCTTGAAATGATCTACAAAAATGTCCGCGACAGTATATGTATATCTTTTAAGATTAACTCACTAGAACCGTTTTTATGTAACATAATTATGCTACGGGAGCGAAGCCGCGCGGATCAGCTAGTGGGTATATATAAAAACAAAATTAACTGATTTTAGTAATACATAACTTAAGCTGTTCTTCCGCATCGGTCCCGTAGCGTTGGTGTTATTTAGCGTTTCTAAATAAACGGTTTATTTAAGACAGAAAGATTTTTCGAATTGAACCAGTAGTTCCTGAGATTTGTGCGTTCAAACAAACACACTTTACTGCTTTATGATATTAAGTATAGATAGTAAACTCGACAGAAAGTGGTGAATCTCGTTTGAAAAGGTTCTCGTGCTTGACTCGCGGGACAAGTGGCCAGTAATGGATATCTATTAGCCACAGACGCAAAGAAATCGCGCAGGGCTGCCACTGATAAAGAAAGAAAGAAAAAATATTTATTTCGAAGAACACAAAATAAAATGTAAATTACAACACTATGAAAATGGTTGGTGTACTGTGTATAATATAACATAAGTATATAAATAAACATAATAACATGTAAAAACTAATTTTAATTATACATAACATTAGATGCGCGAATTCGGTCCCGTAGCATTAATGTTATATACCCTTATAGCCTTCCTAGATAAATCGTTTATTTCAAGCAGAATTTTTTTCAAATTGGACCAGTAGTTCCTGAGATTTGTGCGTTCAAACACACACTTTTCTGCTTTTTGATATTAAGTATAGATAGTAAACTCGACAGAGAGCGGTAATCCTCGTTTGAAAAGGTTCGCGTGCTTGACTCGCGGGACAAGTGGCCAGTAATGGATATCTATTAGCCACAGACGCAAAGAAATCGCGCAGGGCTGCCACTGATAAAGAAAGAAAGAGAGAAAAAATATTTCGAAGAACACTAAATAAAATGAAAATTACAACACTATGAGGAAAATGCTTGGTGTACGGTGTACGGTGACTATATAAAACAACATGATAACGTATATAAACTAATTTTAGGTTATACATAACATTAGCTGCGCCACTTCGGTCCCGTAGCATTAATGCTATGTACCCTTATAGCCCTCCTAGATAAATTGTTTATTTCAGGCACAATTTTTTTTTCAAATTGGACCAGTAGTTTCTGAGATGTGTACGTTCAAAACACACACTTTTCTGCTTTATGACAGAGAGCGGTAATCCTCGTTTGAAAAGGTTCGCGTGCTTGACTCGCGGGACAAGTGGCCAGTAATGGATATCTATTAGCCACAGACGCAAAGAAATCGCGCAGGGCTGCCACTGATAACATTCTATAATAATGGGTATAAATAAAAACAAAATTAACTGATTTTAGTAATACATAACTTAAGCTGTTCTTCCGCTACGGTCCCGTAGCATTGGTGTTATTTAGCCTTTCTAAATAAACGGTTTATTTAAGACAGAAAGATTTTTTCAATTAGACCAGTAGTTCCTAAGATTTGTGCGTTCAAACAAACACACTTTTCTGCTTTATGATATTAACTATAGATAGTAAACTCGACAGAGAGCGGTGAATCTCGTTTGAAAAGGTTCGCGTGCTTGACTCGCGGGACAAGTGGCCAGTAATGGATATCTATCAGCCACAGACGCAAAGAAATCGCGCAGGGCTGCCACTGATAATATACTTTAATAATATGTAAAAATAAACTAATTTTATAAAAAATAATGAATATTCAGGACAATTAACGCTACGCCATCTAGTCCCGAAGTACAGCTTGTACTATGGAAACTAGGTAACTGATTACTTAAACATTCTTTTTTTTGTCAATGCATACATATTAAACACCCAGACAGTAGAAAATTAATAGTAATTTTCTACTGTCTGGGTCTATGTTCATCATATAATAATTTTCTCCTCGTGGAGATCGAACCCACACCCTTCGGCGCAATAGACCATTGCTGTATCCATTGTTTTAGTTAAACATATGTTCTGCGCTGCGCTGCGATCTAAACAATCTTAAAATTGGGAATATAAAGTAAGCGAACTAGAAAGGGAATATATCAGCATAAAAATATAGAATTAAATTATTTTTCATTAATATGGAATGAAATGATTCCATTCATCATAATTATTAATTTCCATTATTCATATTGATGAAATAAAAATAAAAATACATAAATTAAATTAAGTTTTTAGCAGTGATAGTAATTTATTACTACACGCGTCGTAAGGTGTCTAGTTTTATAAATATAATTCGGATATTCAATTCTTCTAAAATATCATAGTTTTTTAATGTATACCTATACCATCAGCTCCACTCCGCTTTACATCTCTATTTTTTTTAATAGCATAAATAAACACCCCGTATAAAACTGTAACGTGGCAGCCCTGGCAGTAAAGTCCTCCATCCATTACGGTGATTTCCGACACTCGCCCTGACGCAGCTACGCAAGCACTCTCAGGATCAAAGTGATCGTCCCACTAGTGAAAGATCCTTGACAATCGAAAGCCTTGTATATTGAAGAAAGACCAATAATAAAGCCAATTTAAAAGAACATGTAAATAATATTGCGGTTCACCTAAGGTAACGTTCACCTTAAAATTACTACTACTACTACTAACAACCTATTTTCGTCCACTGCTGGACGTAGGTCTCTCCCAGAGCATGCAATTCTCCTCGATGTTGTGCGGACCTCATCCATCCACTACCTGCCACCTTCTTCAAGTCATCCGTCCATCGAGCTGCAGGTCGTCCCACACTGGTTTACCTTGGCGTGGTCTCCATTCGAGGACATGTCGTCTCCACCGACCGTCAGTCCTTCTGCAGACGTGACCGGCCCATTGGCACTTGAGCGAGCTAATTTTTCGTGCTATGTCGGTGACTTTAGTTCTTTGACGGATAACCTCATTTCGGATTTTATCCCTCAAAGAAACCTAAAATTAACGGCTTTGCAAAGCACAACATGTCCTGGACTAGAGAGAGGAAGGAGATAACAAAGGTAATATGTTTTCTTTTTATTTAATTTATCATTCCATTAACTTCCTTTTAATCGTAACAGCTGGTCGTAAGCGCAGAGGTGAATGACCGCGTTTTCTTGAATTTTTTTTATGTGTGTGTTCTTGAATTTTCTGTAAAATTTTGGCAGGCTAGCCATGACCTTATATAAAGATTAACAACATAAATATTTTTAAAATTAATAAATCTCATATATTTGTCTATACCAGTTTTATTATGAATAAATGTTACTAATCTGTAGAATTCTATTTTTACTTAATAATACCATTAAAGTAAAGAATATGTGAATGAAAATATACAAAACAAGATCTTACCTAAGGCTATACAAGCCTTCATATAATAAACCAATCTATTTCTGTACGTTAATATTTTTTAAAAAGATTAATTGGCATGCAATGTTTTATAAAACTAAAACCATAGTTAGAATCTTTATTCTATTTGTCTGTTTTTCTGTTTGTATGTACGTCAATCACGTAAAAACCACTTGGCAGATTTTAATAAAATTTGATATGCTAATAGACCAATATTAGGTGCAACTTATAGGTAAGTTTTATTTGAAAAAAATTAGGTGTAAACGGAGGGTAAAAAAATAAATTTGCGGTTCAGTAGTTTTTGCGTGAAAGACTAACAAACACACAAACTATCGCATTCATAATGTTAGTAGGATTAGTAATCAATTGAGACACTGAACGCTCTTCATACTTCTTGCCTTCGTTTCTCCTGAGTCACCTGAGACACTTCTAATATTACAAATGTTGATGTTTGAAGGTAATCATGCACATACTCCTATGTTTGCGTAATATAACCATTATTAAATATAAAAAGTAAAACAACGTAATAAAGCAGTAATTCCCAAAGTGTATATCGGCCCCTAGGAGTCTATGACAACCTGCAAGGAGTCTACGGTCTACGTTGCGAAAATAATTTTGAGGTCTATGAAGTGAAAAAGGGGTCCACAATAGTGGATCTCAACACATACACTAAATCAGGTAAGTAGGGGGTCTACCCAACACGTAAAAACATGGTAAAGGGTCTACGACACAAAAAAGTTTGGGGAACTCTGTCATAATGCCAAAAAAACTTTACGTAGACAAAAAAAAATACTATTACGACATTTTCAAACCCAAAACAGCTCTAGAGTCTTATCCAGAAAAAGTATTCCACGAAACCTCAAAACAAATTTGATTAAAGCGAATAGAAATGTTTTGGAAAACAATAGAAAGCTCTTAGCAAATTAGCCACTTCTTTCCGAACAGATCCTGTGTAATCCGATGTTTTTTACAATGATTACTTGTGACTGCAAGTCGGATTGTGCCGCGTGGTTGGGGCAAGTTAAGAGCAAATAATATTATAAATGTGAAAGAATGTTAAGGTGTTTGGATGTTTGTATAACAATCGCCGAAAGCTACTAGAAACGCGCAGTGTGACATTTTGGTCAACCCTATTTCCATAGAAAATTATAAAAAAAAATGTTTAGTCATGAAATATCTCAGCGGTCCTACTACCGTATTTTTTTTACGTTTGTTGCGCGCTTCTACAAAATATAAACATTTGTAGTCCACGCGACCGAAGCCGCGGACGGAAAGCTACTAAAAAATCGAGTTTGTGAAATTGTGAATGTTTAGATGTTTGGATGTCTGTATATCAATCACGCCGAAACTACAACGCTACAGCCTACAACGCAACTTATTTCTCGTGATAATTATTTTGATTAACTTATTTTTCTAAATCTCTGTTACATTTTTCCCTGTGGGACATATTTACAACATTTACATTTATATAAATAAAATATACTTTTTCTTCATAATCTTATAACTTAAACTGTAGCTAAAATAAAGAGAAATAAGAATGTAAGCAGAACATATGCGAGTATTGCTGTAAGGTCTGTAAGTCTACATTTCAATTTACGTAATATTTTATATTTTCTTTAGTGTTTTTTACTATCGTTCGTTATGACTAAGCAGATGATAAAAAGAATATGTGCTAGTCAATATTAAATAATACAAGAGGGTCGCCCCGAGCTAGACCTTGCGTTGTAATGTACACAAATAAGAACTTTCATTTGATACCACACTCGGAAATAGCCTATTTTACCCCCAGTATCTTCGTTACTCCTACCAATTTCATTCATCGTCGAACTCGTTTTTTTTGTCTATACTATTCGTCTATGAAATTTAATAAAGATCTTAATTTATTATATAAAGATTTAATAAAAGCTCATATATATACGAAATTTATACATGTTACACACAAATATCCAAATTTTCACATTTACAATAATATTAGTGGAATACAATTAAAATGTGCGTGCTCATGGGCATGAATGTCAATGTGTGGTGTTTATTAATGCGTGTTCAATCAAAAACTTCACATACCAATTTGGCTTTTATAAGTTGTTTCAAGGATTTGGTATCTCGTAACTTCTAGCGAAAAATAGCCTAACACCCGTATTCTAAGAAGTTACCTTAATACTCCTCCACTTAACGACGGCTAACGTTACGTCAAATATGACGTCGAGAAATACTATTTGGTATTCTAAGTCATAAGTTTGACATAACTGGAGTATCCACCAAAGAGGCCGAATAGTGACTGACGTTGAGTGGAATCGAGGAATGCTCAAGGTACCTATTAGAATACGGGTGTAACTAAGTTATCTTCCACATGATCAGTTGAAAAACTACTACAGTATACAGTATTAAGAACAAAAAGTAGAGTATTTATTGGTCATCGGATCCAATCAGCCGTGAAGATTTTTATAGCCGTGCTAATTGTTCGAGACGCCAACATCGGAAGCTATAAAAGTTATTAATTGCCGCAACCCGGATGGGAAGTTGTAAATACACGAGCTCTATTCCGGTCGATTGACGGGACCATCAATTCTGCCACCATGGGTCACAGGGAAGGTTTATAATGTGCCTAGTGTGGTTCAAACACATTAAACTGTACTAGCAATTCGTCCTTTGCACATGAAAGCTTTTTTGACAACCTACCTCTTAAATCAATGTATCGTTAAAAAACCGCATCCAAATTCGGACAATAGCTTGTTAAAATTGAAAATACTAGCCTATACTGGTGAATTTATATATTGGTTCAGTAGTTTTTGAGCCTATTCGTCACAACCAAACAAACAAAAAAGTTTTCCTCTTTATTATTTATCGCACGATCAATGCTTATCTGAAAACTTCCCCTTAAATCAAACTATCTGTTAAAAAAACCGCATCAAAATCCAGATAAAAGCTTGTCTTTACTAATATTATAAAGAGAAAAGACTTGTTTATTTGTTTGTATTGAATAGGCTCTAAAACAGGACCGATTAGGATTAAAATTTGTACAGATATTCTTTGAAACCACAGGAATGACATGGGAAAGTTTTTATCCCGAAATCAATTTTGTCAATTGACCGCGCAGAAGGTCCTCCACGCGCTGGACTGATAAAAAAACTCTACAAAACGGACACGACTACTCTGTCAAGAGTGATATAAAAGCTATTTTATTTACTTATATGAATAGAGGGGACGAAGATGTCCTGGTATTTTAAAAACACTATATTATATGACGCGCCTAATTGCCCTTTCAAAAAGGAATGTTTTTCATGTTCAGACTATTAGCGATATAGGCGCACCGGGGAATCGGTAATCGAATGAGTGTACCGGCCCCGGGCGGGTACCAAATCTACTTACTGCCTTTGTTCGCGGAACGCTGAGCAATGAAATTGTGACGTGTTATTGTTGAGACGCAGGATACGTAGGAGTGATACGTAGCTACAAATATAAATAAAATAAATATTCCTGGACATTTTAACACAACGCTTTCTAGTCCCAAACTAAGCAAAGCTTGTACTATGGAAACTAGAAAACTGATAGGCATACTTAAACATACTTTTTTTTGTAAATACATACATATTATAGATAAATTGACACGCAGACAGTAGAAAATTACAATGTTCATCACATCATAATTCTGCTCGTGGGGATCGAACCTACACCCTCCGGCGCAATGGACCGTTGCTGAACCACAGCGCCAATCGGGTCGTCAAACAAAACTCGGGGTATAAAAACATAGCCTATATCTACGAGTTATAATGGGACTCTGAGCAATGAAATTGTGACGTGTTATTGTTGAGACGCAGAAAATACTACGGATGGCAAAGTAGCAATCTATAAGTCTTCAAACAAAACTCTGAAGTCGGAGTATAAAAACATTGCCTATCACCCTTATTCTAATACGTACGTTGAGCATTCCTCGACTCCACTCAACCTCAGTCACTATTCGGCCTCTTTGGTAGATACTCCAGTTATGTTTAACTTTTTTTATCGTTTATCTTAGAATACCTAACAATTTTTCTCAACGTCATATTTGACCTATCCTTAGCCGTGATTGAGTGGAGGAGTATTAAGATAACTTCTTAGAATACGGGTGTACATCTACAAGTTAGTAATCATCTACAAGTTAATAGAGATTTAACTAAAGAAGTACAAATTTAATCTAAAAATTTTCGAATTATCAGTGTGTTCCATTCATATACGGGTATAGCACCCAACACAAAATTACAAAAAAATATAAAACTTAAATAAATCCGTCATGACTAGTGATAAAAAAAAAATAGAAAACTACATCCCAAATAAACGAAAAAGCGCCATCCGCGTAGCTATTTGATAATCGCTACCCTCCATTTTATTTCACGAGTCTGATACCAATATTCTTGCCCTTAAAAATGTCACATTTACCATTTTCCTACATCGTTGAGTATCGCTTAAGCGCCCGGGGGAACCAGTAATGACATCACTGCGATAGGCACTCGCGCATCCGAAGATTTTTATCGGTGTTCTTTTAGATATAGTTTTACGGTATGTGAATATGTACATAAGAGCTAGAGAGATTCCCTTTTATATTGGTTTAAGATCTTTATTATTTCTTCAAGGTTATCTTACAATTATCATTGAGAAATACGATACTAATAGATTATGTTATACAATAATTCTCGTTGTTCCGAAACACACAGAACAGACGCGGGTACTAAGAAAAACTTGGTAACTACGGCCGCTAACAACTCGGGCATTTAGGCCATTAGGCATTTATTTCTTTTCTTTCTTTTTAAATTTTCTTTACAAATCAATTGTGGCATAGTTCAAGGTGTAAGGTCCAACTTTAGAAATCTTAGGTGATGCTTGCTGATCACTTTTTTAGCGCAGAATTTTAAGCCTTAATGTGAAATTTTCACTTCGGATAGCTTATAACAGTCCACGAAAACGCTGTTTCCAAATTTCAGATAGGTATAACGTTTTATTACCTTTTCGATACCATATACTCTGAAGTACATTTTTATGGTACAGCAGGCAAGGAGCTTGCGGCACTTCACCTGAATTTAAGCGACTGCCGCCACCCATGGACACCAGAGACAACACACGACTTAAGGAGAGGTATGAAGTGAATAGAATTATAGAAGGTAAAGAGGATGAAAAGAAGAATTTGGGAATATAATAGTACTCCGACAGCCGTGTTTATTGTAAGAAACATAGTGCAATACTGCTTCACGCCGATCTTGCAAAAGCAATGCTCGTCTCCCTATTAACATTTGATTAAATTGCATATTATTTATAGTGATTAGAATGTATAAAATTTCCAACAGCAAAAAACTTTTCAAATTTGCAACGCCTGTTTATAATTTCTGTTCACAAAAATGAATTCAAATAACCTCCCATCCAATACAGTTTTTTCAATATTAATTATCTGTTTCGTACTTTCGAACAAAGGGACTAACTTGGGATTCCGACCACGTGTGGTAACTTTTCTAATTAACTTCGACGAAAGTTTTTTCGTTAACGATGTGGGACGGAGTGGCTTTGTTGTAGTTTCACTTGTCTTATATGTTTGATACTTGTTAAGCTTATGTGTTCTCAAATGGCACTAGTTTTCGCCCCTGACTCTGACTGCTTTTCAATTTTTTTTGTAACTCGCTAAATATTTTTATATTTTGTCTAACGGCTGTTTTTAATATTCTATCTATCCGTTGTTTTGCTTACTATAGTCAGACAAATCTATCTATTTGCACTTAATTTCATTCCAATTGCTGTCGACGGATAGGCTTTGCTGTGACATTTGTCAATCTAACGTCTTATTTCAGAGTTATCAAACCATCCATAATCTCTGATACATTATTGAAAACGGCCTTAAGAGTGGAGAAGGTGGCATTATTTTTTCAAATTATAACAAAATACCACCAGACATAAAATGTATCACCTCACCCAATGCATTCAAAATACATCTGAAACAATTTATACTAAATGATATGTAAAATATTTTGAATGCATTGGTGGGCACTGTCAGCAGTGTGGCACTGTCGAACTAATTTTAATTTTAATTTTAAACTGTTATTTTAAGTTCTCATGTAAGTGATATTATCTTTTTTGAGAATAAAGTTCTTTAAACACAATTAGTGATGTTTCACTCTTTTGTGTGATAATTTCGTTTTTAATTTAAAAAATAAAAACTATATTGTTTATTAATTAAATTTTTCTTTATTTTCTGAAATGTCATCTGAAAACAAATCTTTTCACTCGTAAGATTTGTGAAGCTTATTTCAGTAATCTTAAATGACTCTAAATTTAGTATTTACATAATATAAACTGTTCTTTGTTGTAATAAATATATTAAACATCCCTCAGGGCTACAGTACGATATTGCTCATTTTATAGGCAAATCCATAATAAAATTTAGGACGTTTGCTATAAAATCTCACCAAGAAACACAAAAATAATTCGTTGTCATTTCCAAGATTTTACTGAAAAAAATTGCAATAGCGTATAATAGTTTGGAGGAAAGCTAAAGTTGAAACAATAAATATGACTGTTTGTTTATGCACGATTCACACAGAGAGTGGGCGCGGGTTTTGACGATAGTGCGGTGATTTTGTTTTTTTTTTTTAATATAGAGCCTAATTGTGTCAAAACATAAATCTTTTGATACTTTATGAATTAAGACAGACCTCGAAATTGTTTAAGGAAATAAAAATGCATTTCTTCTCAACAACACGTTTATAATGGCATTTCAAATACAAAACACATTTACATCAAGCTTACACATTGAAAAACGACTGAAGCAATTTTTTTACTTAATCCTAGAATTAGAATGTATTGAAGAGCACTTTATATTACAGTAAATTAAAACATAATCTAGATAAAAATTATGAGGTAAATTTTGAAATTTTCTTATAATAATCCTCGACAAATTTAAGTAATGTATTGAAAAAAAATTAAACTGCCTTTTTTCTCATTTTTGTAGTGTCGATGGAATTGTTGTATTTTAATGTGCTATATCAATCATCATCCAGTACCGAACATCATAATAAAAAAAATACCATTTTTATATTGACATAAACTTTATATGTGAAGTACTGTGTCCCCTATTGGGGATGTTTCTTTAGGAAAATTAGGTCATCATTTCTAACACTTAAATCTTCTTTTTTTCACTCCACCGGGGATCGAACCAAGGACCTCCGAGTTGCACCGCTAACGCAGTTAGATCAGATAAAGTTAGCATTCTGTACGCCGACATAAATTATGGTATAACATTAAAAATTAAATAAAAATCAACTCCAAACATTTGCATGCGTTTTATGATAACATACCTATTAATAACTTCACCCCTTACCGTACATACCTTATACTTTGTTATAGTTTATTCCTGAATATCTACTATAAATATAAATCGTAAAAACAGTGAATTTAATACGAAAAATTACAGGGTTAACCTTTCTGTCCGTAAGAAATATCTATTAAACAAGTTAACTTTAAAGCTACGCGTCCACTTATCGAACGTATTGCATTTGACGGATCGTAATTCGTATTACTCTTTGTCACATAAGTACGCAAGTACTCGCATTTTCTATACAAACGCTGAACCCGAATAAAATGTCACATGTCCACAAATCTGCATACGATGCAGGTATGTGGACACTTAGCCTTAAACAGCGCATATAACTTCTCCGATACCAATACATTCTACATAAAACAATTTTGAAGCATTTTCTCACGTTTAAATATCTACGAAAATTACCTTAAGAACGTTTCTATGTAAGTATATCGATCATTTCAGGCTAGCCTTCAATATTTCTACAGGATATTCAAATATACTTAATGATGCACATTAAAACAATAACAAGGGCTTTGTCTTTAACTAGCTATGCCCCCACTTATCACTTGCGTATATCTGTTTTCCCCGTTCCCGTGGGATTTGATCAAAATCCTTTCTTAGCGGATGCCTACGTCATAACAGTCCATTCCGTCCAGCGGTTTGGGCTGTCCTTTCATAGATCACTATGTCAGTCAGTCAGTCAGTCAGTTTGAGTTTTATGTATATAGATGAGAACAGTAACTATAGACACCACTCCATTTCACTACTTGACTTACTTTTCTAACTCTCAAAGTAAGTAAAGAAAGTTTAGAGAGAAAAGGAAAAGAGAGTGCACTTGTGTTTGCGCACACACTTGTGCACTATAATATCTCCCGCGCAGTTGGCTGATCTCTGTAGAGATTGGCCGCCGTGGCCGAAATTCGGCTAGGAGGAACGTTTCGTTTCGTTTACTTTTCTAAAAAAAAATGGAGTGAAAATTATATGATCAGACATGCTTCGTATACTCCTATACTCGTTTTACTTATATAAAAAATCAATATTCCTATAGAAAACTCCTAAAGTTGTTATATTAAGACTTTTGATACCTATACTGCATCCTGTAAAAATATTGAAGCCTATCGAAATGACCTTAATTCTTTATGAGTTTTATAAGCTTATGGTATATATCACAGATTCAATATAATTATTATAACGCAATAAGTAACTAAGTAAAAGTCTGTATTATATTGTAAGTACGTGTCTATAACGCTATAACGTTTTTAAGAACAATCAGACTATACATATATGAAAAAGAAGAAATATAGAAACAAACATTTAAGTATACCACTCCACAACCCGAAAGTTAGCACCAATTTTTGGGTTGGTGTCTGAGGCAAGCTGAAAACTCTTCTGATGCCTTTCCTATCATACCCCGACATGGAACTGCAGACTATGTCAGTCAGTCAGTAAGCCAGCTTTGAGTTTTAACCTGGCTCGCAACTTCGTGAAAAGCAGAACTAAATCATCTCAGAAAATAAAACAATTTCTCAAATAATAATTGAGGCAATATACAAATTTTAAAATTTTGTAGTTTAGCGCTTAAAGAATGGAAAATAAATTAAGCCAGACTATTTAGACGGGGTGCCAACATTGCCAGGGCGTTAACATTGCCAGGCACGTTCAAAAATATTTTGCAAATATATCAATTTTATTGAGGTATTTTATAGAGGTATTTTATAGGTATATTATAGCTAAAAAATGGTTTTATCAAAAAGACAGGTCTTTTTGGTGGGACTTTCTATGCAGTTCTCAAAACCCCGTTACTCACAACCAGGTCTGCAGTTCCATGTCGGGGTATAATAGAAGAGGCATCAGACAAATTCTCAGCTTGCCTCAAACACCTCCCCACAAATGGTCCTAGCTCTCGGAATATCAAGATTTTAAGGTTTTATTCACCGAGATGAAAAGAGTTACATATAGTTTGTTTCCTGCACCTATTATATAATAATAATAAGTAAATGTTCTCAATTAAGTACTTTTTTACAATATTATACAATAATAATCTTGGAATTATAAATACGTAAAAAACTGTGCGTTTTTAACATTATTTTTACACATTTGTGCCAATTAAAGTATAGTTTTATACCAAGACTTGGTCAATTTGTGCTTAATTATTTTCATTGTTTCCACATTTTTAAAGAATAGTTTCAATATGTCCATTATTATTGTACTAAATATTTAAAGACAAATACACATAAAAATAATGAGAGAATATTTAATATTTATAAATAGAAAATGCACATGTCAGATGTAATCAACTACTTCGATTACAGATACATGACGCAACTCTTATATAACCATAATAAAATGACTAAAGTATATTAATTTATGTGTTTAACAATAATAACAAATACGTTAAAATCGAAAAAGGTACAAAATTAAAAGAATCATTTTAAACTCATTGGTTACATAAAAATGAATGCAATATATGCACATAATTTCAGAACTGCACCTAATTAGATACATCTTTTTTCGTTGTTTCTAAACTATCAGGTAAAATAGCACAGTCAGTATAAAGTGTTCTTTAAATAACAAACAAACCAAAGCGTTACAACTTTAATTACATGCGCCGAATATTTATTAGGTATTCGGTATCCGTCCAATCGGCATATTTTTTCACTATTCGTATTTTATTTAATATTTCTATTTTTTAAATTATTGAAAAGGTTCAACTCGCGTATACACGTAAAAATAAAAAATATGGCAATTCGGCAGAATATCCGGTAAAGTTTAAAACGAAAAATAGTCGGTGAAACAACAATTCGGTGCATCATTAGTGTTTATCATTAGGTACATAATTCTTATTAAGTCGAGAGGGCAGCTCTATAGTCCTATATTATCGTTAAAACAACTTATATATTAAATCATCTCAACATCTATGGCGGATTTTATAGGCACATTTGGTTTGTGAATCGTTTTTCAACACTCAACTAATTTCAATGTAAATACGCCCCGAATAGATAACTTCATCCTTTTTTGGAAGTCGGTTAAAAAGTAGAAAAAACTTGATTTGTAATACGAGTAGGTAACTATGTGGAAAGCTAAACGATAAAACACAATATGTTTATACACATTAATGGTAACTAAAAACTTTGTTTTTGTGCTCGAATGGGTAAAAACAATTTTAGATCTAGTATATTCTTTTTCCTTATGCAATATTCTTTGAATTTTCAAGATGCAATATTTTATCACGTCTGAGAATATATAAGGATAATAATAAATGTAATATTTAGATACATAGATGTACATCTCCGATAACATAATATATTTATAAGACACGGCTGTCATAATAAGGAAATTAACAACTTGCAAAAACATAAATACACGTCGAAGTAACAATCAACATTTTTTAATTTTAAGATTAATATAGGTCGTTCAAACAAAAACAAATCACATGAGATCGCCGAGTAATATTGATACCAAAACAACCATAGACATTTTTATGCGAACATCGCTCCAAAACTGTTGGACTGATATTGATGTGGTTTCCGTTATAGCATATTCAATCCAAAGCCTTCTAAAACAACCCAACATCTACTTTCAAACATTGCTGAGTACATTTGAAGCATTAACAATTTCATCACCTTGTTAAAGTAAGTGTTTTTGTAAATAGCAATTATAAGTACTATAAGTTAATGACTGCATCTTTCTTCATAATCAGGATTCCACCATTGCCTAAACTTCATATAAGTTGTATGAGATTCAATCATATCCCTATTATTAAGAGCAGCACACAACGAACAAACATTATCCGAAACTGCGGGGTTTTTATACATATAACTGTTTTTCCAACTAAAATAATGACTGTAAGATTGCGGGTACTTAATGAGGGTAGCTATTGTGGATGCCAAGTCTTCTGGGGTAGATGTGCGGGCGTCTAAGTACGATCCGGGGGGGAGGAATCTGCGGGAGAAATCATCAGTTAATGTTTGAACTTACATCAAATGATACCCTGGTACTAAGTTTCGACGATCTGGGTATTGATTCACAAAATCCGATTCTGTACGGAACGAAGACGTTTCCATCGAAATTTGTATGAATCTTGTTCTGATTTTCGATATCTCCCAATCGTATTTGTTAATAGGTGAATAGACATTAACTAATTAACATAAAAAAAAACATATTTTATTTTTAACAGTTTATCGTCGCAGGGAAATCCGATAGGACATAGTGATATGATAACAAGGCGAACTGCAATTATTTTACTCTTTAACTTGTCGTACACACACAATAATATTGTCAATGCGTTCCTTATTCCCAATATTGCGTGTCAGGCTTTATATATTATTTATAATATTTTAGCTCACTTCGCTACTTCTTTATACTACTTTACGCTATGCATACGCTACTTTAAGGAAGACAGACAGAAAA
>LQNK01000205.1:234371-255992 GCA_001586405.1 Phoebis sennae | reverse complement strand
GTTTTTCCAACTAAAATAATGACTGTAAGATTGTGGGTACTTAATAAGGGTAGCTATTGTTGATGCTAAGTCTTCTGGAGTAGATGTGCGGGCGTCTAAGTACGAACCGGGTGGGAGGAATCTGCGAGAGAAATCTTCAATTAATGTACTTACATCAAATGATATTCTAATACTGAACTTCGGCAATACTGATTCACAAATCCAATTCGAAACGAAGACGTTTCCATCGCAATTTTTATGAATCTTGTTCTGATTTTCGATATTTTCCAATCGGATTCGCAATTGTGAATACCCTGAATAGGCATTAACAAATTAATGGGACCTTCAAAAAAAGAGCCTATAGACACTTAAAAGGCCGACAACGTATTCGCAATGTTTAATATTGCAAATATCCATGAGCGACGGCGAACGCTTACCATCAGGTGACCCGTCTGCTCGTTTGCCTGCTTGGCTATAAAAAAAATAACATATCACCCTAGCGACATGCATGTTATATTCTTTAATTATCTTGCGCACAATGCAGTAACTTACGTTATTGATATCTGTATATATTTTAAACTTGTTACTCTATCTTCAAAATGTAATTGTTTATTGGGCCTCATGTTAAAAATTAAAAATAAAATAAAAATTATGGTTCATCGTATATCATTCAAATGGTGTCAGCAAAATAAACATAACAAAACATATGTTTCATAATTACAATTCATCGTCGTAGGAAAATCCCACATATCCACATATACATAGGAATAGGATATAGATATGATAACGACTGAGGCGGACTACAATTTTGTTACTGTTTAGCTTGTCGCACACATATAATAATATTGCCAATACTTTATTTATTGTGAATATTACATGTTACCCTTTTATTCCTTATAATATTTTAGCCCACTTCAAAAGCGGAATCAATTAATTCAGTTACGTTTACTATACGCTATGCAAACGCGAGACCATAAGGAAAGCAGTCGCATAATATCAAAATTATTTGTAATCGATAAAGTATTGTATTCAAACAGTACGGACAGTTAAAGAATAACTCTATTGTACTTTGCCAAACAAAGACTTCTATTGATATATGCCAATACTAATTCAACCCAATGGATATTCAAATTATTATGAAAACACTTTAATTTATTGGACATTAATTGAAACTTTAATACACTAGCTACTAAATACAACAAAATTCCATTACTACTAAACGTTGTTATTACTAAACAAGACTTGTAACTATTTTCCTCAAATCATACAGACCTTCGACTATATTATTCTTACCTCCTTATTTAAAAACATTTATAGTAACTAGATATCTTAGAGGTTACTCTAATAAAGTAATATTTACCTTGAATAATCAGCACCACCAAATACGATAGGTACGACATCATGTTGTAATGCCGTCAAAAGTTTCTCAGTCACATAATCTTCAGAAAATGAGTTCTCAAACGATAAGTAAAAGAAATAATCCTTTTCCAAAAACGAAGTACAATTGTGCACTGCACTCCTAGAACATTTTAAAGGACCACATTCTCCGTAGATGTCCACTGTGTGTCCATATACAGATAAAGCCTTTTGAAGCTTCTTCGCTACATCCAATCTGTTGTTCCTGCTCTTACAATTCGATACGAACCACGCCACTGCTTTGGTTTTATTCTGGATTCTATAAAACAACTCCTCAGTGATTCCTAGCGGACTCTCCTCCCAACTCATATTCCTTTGAGGGCCTACTAATTCGCCGTTTAGAGTTTTGATCTGTATATATAGATAGGGAAGATCCGAATCCAATCTGTACGTGGAAGTCCAGTTAAAAAAATTGTCGAAATGCCTCGAACAAACAGGGTAGTTATCAGCAGATTCCATGTTAAAAAATATATATTTTTGGTCTATCGATCTTTGTCTTGGCAAATGGGATTTTGACAACGTTGTTATGGATCGTCCATTGAAAGCTATAGCATTGAATTTCGTCACGTCTCCATTGAACAAATTCCTATCTGACGTGACGTAGCAGTTGATAAAAGAGCAGTTCTTTTGTATAAAGCCCCTTTGTCCTTGTCCAAAGAAATAAAACGGTGCGATGTCGCCTGGGGTCCAGAGCAAAATGAATTTGGTATCGTTGGGCAGTCTCTCGGTTTTACGGTACACTTCGGCATATCTGTAATCGCGAGCGACATTTTCAAGTGCTTCTCGTATTAAGCTTTCGTTCAATGGGGGGAAATTTCGCTTATCCACGAATTGGATCCAGCAGACTGAAATACCGAAACTGATGCAGGTTAAGATAAAAAAGGATCTGGCAGTCAGCATTTGCCTTACATTTGTAATAAAGCGATAGCGCAGAGGGATAAACATATGCATCTTAATCGCCACATGGTCACATATTTTCTCCGTCTCACCAATTCATACATTTGTAGTTCGTATAGAGGATTTACGTTTGTACCTGCAAGTGAAAATAAAAATCACTCAACATCATCATAAATACGTATGCTTATTAAGTAAGGAATTTAACGCCAATATTTGCGATATAATTAACTTATTTTTAAATAGTTTTTTTTTTATATTTATGTATCGCATGTTTTAGCCTTAACTATATAATTAAATCATGAAAGATTTAAGTCAACAAAAATTGTGAAAAATGAGGATATTAATGCATAAACACGTAATAATAATTAGGTTAGATTAAGATACCTTTTTTATTCATAATCAATAATAAATATACAATTTAAAATTATCGAGTATTGGTCTCGAAGGTCAACGTACTTAATTTCATCTATTTTTGTCAATGGCGGGCAGAAAGCGCGCATACGCGCATGTGCAAGACCCCATTACCCTAAGTCTCCCCTTCAATGTTGATGCTCTTATAGCGAAAAACACGGATTTAGGTATTTTATACCTGGACGTGGAAACCACAAAGAAACTTGATATGAAATTGGAACTGTGAGTACTAAGAATTTATGTAGCTTCTCAGCTGTGCCTCATGTTAGAGAAGTTGATAACTTGATCTATTTTTACAATAAAGTTAATGTATAATTTTGTACGTATATATTTAAATTTAATTTCAACATAATTTCCTAAAGCATCACGTAAGGGTTACTAAAAATACAACATTGTTTATTAATACATAAATTCGGATAAATTGAATAGATAAATTTTGAAAATCACAATATAGTAACTTTTCTTATTAAGATGCATATTATGCATCATCTTACGATTTGATTGTCATCTGTTACTCACTTAACTTAATTTTAGATACCGACAATATTAACCTTACTAACCCACATAATGACATAAACAAAACGATCTGTGAGTACTGAGAATAATGTTATGCAAAAACAAATTTTATTACCACAGCTTTAAAACACATTCTTCGCCTTAGGGCATTTCTTAAAACCCTTCTGAATCAAATAGCATGGCACAAAAAGAAAACACTACATACCGCATAACTCTCCAACTTGGCAGCGTAATACCGCGCATGCGCGCTGAGCGCAGTCAAAACATCACTTCAAATATGAACGTGTTATGTATCACATTTTCCACGATTTATTGAAAAGTACGAATGAATGATTAGTGTTAATATTTTTTATTGTTCTGTGTTCATGTTGTTGATTGATAATTCATGTTGTTTATGAAATGTTCGACGTGTGTTTATTTACAAAGCGAAAATGAGGCAGAGCGTCAACGCGTGCCGTTCGCGACTGCGCCGTCAAGGTCACTGGATTTAAACATTGGTTTTCTGTGTGCAGAGTGACTCAATAATATAATTTTTCAACAGTTGATTAATTGGTCAAAATTCTGTTATGAAATTTTTAATTGAGTAGTCATTTGCTAAACTACTTGGAAGTTTAATAGAAAAAATATAATGGACAACTTTTATAATAATAATGCTGACATTTTTATAAACCTATTTCTCTATGGTATGTATTTCTAAACGGTTTTTGGTAACTCCGAAATTCGATATAAGTAAGATTAAAACTGAATAATTTTCATAGTATTGATCACTTACTTAAACTGTGCTTTTTGAAAAGTATTGCGATTAGAAGTAGACATTAATAAATAATTGCTTTTTTATCGATGCTAATTAACCAATTCAGCTTAACATAATTAGTAAATGGGATTTTTTTTCTTTGGAAGTGAATTATGTCTTAACTTTTTACTTTGTAGTAGAACATTACGAAGCAAGTAATGGTCTCTCACGATTCTGATAAACAAAAGTCTTAACTTACAAAATTCTTACTTACTTAAACAATTTATATAAAAAATCATGTTTTTTAAATTAAATCCAAATTTGTATAAGTATGATATTTCTAATGCAGTTTTTTACGATATAAATCATAGATCAACAAAAATCTCGTAAATAAAAAATATGGACACGCAAGTAATGTTATTTCATTTACGACGTAAGGGATTGGTAATTTTTTCCTTGTAATAATAAATTTAATAATTTACCTTAACATATTCCATAGGATAGACCAAATTCGCTGTTGTATTTTTGAATAAATCCATACTTACTCCAATAGTTTAAATCTAGATAATGCCATTTAAATTATTTTTAAATCCAAGTTGTAACTTACGTGAATCACTTATGTCACAATTAAAAAAAAATCAAATGCGCGGGAAATTGCGTACAGATTATACAAGAAAAAAATACGTTACTATACTTCGCGGCAAACCGAGTGTAACTGATTGAGTAATCGCCCACATGTGTTACGTTTGTTGATAGACACAAAACAGTTTACCTGTAACATTACACCGACCGACGATTAATTGCTAGACATTGCAATATTTTATATGATAGAAAACATAAAAAAATATGATTAAAAATGTTGACAATTCCATTTTTTTATGCCAGTCTCTAAGCAAAGGAGTCAAAGATTCAAATGAAGAATCTGTCACGTTGTGACAGACCGAAATTTAAGTTTATCGTGTATGTTTTAAATAAAATCCCATATATTTAAATATCATAATAAAATGTTTAATTTTAAAAGGACTAATCGTGGATTTTTTTTATTAGATGCATTAAAAATTGTAAACATCAAATGCGCGAGAAACATACTAAATAATGTATTCTTAAGAAAGGAACAGCACAGATCTTTATAAACTGTACTAAATAAAACTCGATTAAATAAAAGAATGAACATACAATAATAATACAACTCTTTCTGGAATGGAATGTTGCAAATCGTCGTGTTTATAAGCCAACGGAAAAATAACAAACATTCATGCAAACTCGTGAGTTGTGGTATAACGGAAACTTGAACAATTACAAAATTTCTTTTTATCATATGACTGTGTCCCGGGGATTCACCCGAGAAATTGTGTTGCTAGATAGCGTTGAGTATCATATGAAGACACAATTCCTAAGTCGCGATGTTGAAATTTTTTCGCTGCTTAGCATATATACCACTTCCAAATATCAATCCTCGGGACCTAACAGCCAGATTAGCTTTGGTTTGGACTAGTCGGGGAACCCTTTTTTTCAATAGAGGTAGAGACTATCAACCACATTGCACAACTTAATTCAGGAAGAATTTTTAAAATTAGCGCTCCTAAACAGTCGTCAAATGAAGACACAATTCCTAAGTCGCGATGTTGAAATGTTTTCGCCGCATAGCATATGTACCACTTACAGATATCAATCCTCGGGATCTAATGGCCAGCCTAGTTTTGATTCAGACTGGTCGGGGAACCCCTTTTATCCAATAGAGGAAAAAGACTATCCTCCACAATGAACAACTTGGAATCAGGAATAATTTTCAAAATTAGCGTTTCTAAACAGTCGTCAAACTCTTTATGATTTTAGTGAAGATTCTTGATATATAATTATGGAAAATGCAAAATGGAACAAATTTGTTAAAAACGTATTATAACATTATACTGCTCTTTCCAGTACATTGTAGCAAGTCGTCTAAATAACGATTTAAACATATAAACCGATGGAAAAATAACAAACATTCATTCAAACTTGTGAACACTATATCACAAATGGAAACTTCTGACAGACTTTTAAATTAGCTTTGTCTTTAATAGGATGTGTGTAATGACAATAATCATTAAATCCGTACCGTATTGTAAATGTGGCATATTTGCATCATAATAGGTTTTATTCTTTCAACATTATCGCCACTTTTATTTCAAAGAATGAAGCTAATTATAATATTTTTAATTTTAAATTTAATCAAAAAGTAACTTTCGAATTTAGAATTCGCTAATAATATGGAGATATGTATTTCTATAGTTGAGCTTGATACTTGTAAATGCGAGGTAAACGACCTAGGTGTAAATGTAACATTTCTTCTAACATTCTTAAATGTTTTAGAAATATAGAACAGCATCGGGGACGATAAGGGACCCATGCCCGGATAGCATAAATTTTCTTTGTAAAGGAATATACAATATGTGTTTTTCACTTTTTGCCCTTCCTAAAAAATTAAGATCTGCAGCTGCTATTAGTGTTTGTTATTCTCTAGAAATATCAATATAAATGCATAAAGGTATGTAGAAGTGACGATTTTCCTTGTGCACATCGATACAAATGAGTAATCTGCTCGTTACTCACCATGTAAGTACACTTAGAACACGTTACATTTCTGCAACTATGTTCCCTATCATAAGTTACCTACTTACAATCTAACTAATATCCTACATCCTGCTATCCTAATAATTCAATTATTCTAGAAAAAATTGCTAAAAAAGGCCTTACATAAAATTGAAGAATATATAACCACGGGATGTTAATGAATGGACATAGAATATGTGTATCTGATATAGAAGTTGAATGTTAATTTCATTTTAATTATGTTTGACGATACAAGAATACTTGTTGTAATCTTACTTGAAAAAGATGATATTATTATTAAAAAGGAGACAAAATATATTTCTATCTATTGTTATTAGCGCAGTGGCTACAGCAATGGTCGATTGCACCTGAGAGTGTGGGTTCGATCCTCATGAGTAGAAAATTATTGTGTTGAATATTGTAATTTTCTACTGTCTGGGTGTTAATTTATCTATAATATTTATCATAAAAAGGTAGGGTTAAGGATGTATCAGTTCTCTAGTTTCCATAGTACAAGCTTTGCTTAGTTTGGGTCTAGATGGCGTTGTGTTGAATGTCCGGGAGCATTTATTTATTTATATTTATTTTTTATTTTTGCCCGCGGGTAAATTTTATTCTAGAACTTTAATCATGGCAGGGGTACACGTCATTATAAAAACCCGCACAACTAGATGTATGATAAGGAAACTGCACTTTTAATGAGAAAATGCCAGTAGTAATTAACTTTCGCTTGAAAGTTGTTATTATTAAATAACGATACGTGAAAAGAACTGGAAAAAAAATATATAAATACTATCCAGTTCTTTTCTATCTAATTTGTTTATGGAAAATCAGGAAGAAAACATTTTTCTAACATCCATATAGGTGTCAATTATGGTTTTGGTGAAGAAAACGACGCATTATATATAATTTAATTTGACTTTTATTTTACTTTTTATCATTAACGACATGCAATATTATTATATTTTTGAAGAGATACATTTTAGTTGTCAATATTCCCAAGAGAAGTGCGTGAAAAATGCACTTTTCAATACCTAAATCATAAACTTCAAATGTAGTTTATTCGTGAATATTTGTGACGTTAAATTGAATTATGCAGATCATAATTACTTTAATATCAGAATGTGATATAATAATTATGATGTGCAAAAACTTGGCTCTAAGTAGAAGTGTACATTTCCTTTTTAAACCGTCTTTAAGATAAGCAGTTTAACTAATTTGTAGCGTAAATATTAGAACAATTAAGGTAAGCTGTACCATCTCAGTTCTGCCATAAGTCACAAGGTTTATAGAGTCAAGCGACATCTATTCGTACACTCGAACACAGATTATATAATACTATTCTAGTAGTTGACATAATATTTCCTTAGCCCTGGTAACTTATACGTCAACTAAAGTAAGTATTTTCTTATTTTAATCCCCCCCACCACCCCTAAAAATACTCTCTCAAATAAAAAGTGAATTTGATATTAAATCAAAACAAACATTAAAGAAGGAAACATGACTTTATAGTTCTCGTTAAAGTGATGGAATATTATGCACTGTAAGCTTCATGGGATGATTATGGAAACAGACAACAGTCATCCCATAAAACTAATATATTGATCCATAAATCCATAGTAAAACGTAAACGACTATTTTTTTAGGCATAAAGACTTAATTTAGACATGTTGAATTGATGAACCGAACGCCACTACAGTGGGAGAAACTTCTAGATATATTTTTTCATCCAGACGTACAAATGTACCTTGTCTCTATCCAAGAATTGTCTCACAGTCTCATAAACTTACGCATACTAAATGGATGAACTGAACGCAACTAAAATGGGAAAAACTTGTATATATATTTTTTATACGTGACGTGCAAATGTAGCTTGTCCCCAGTCAAGAACACTGTCTCATTAAGGTGGCATTAAGATAATTAAGTACAAAACCTAGCCTACACTATTGCTTTCATGGCCAACAGCTAAACTTTAGGCCTCATTATAAATGTTAATTCGCGGGCAAAATTATGCATGTTTCAGAAGTTTATGTGACATGAAGACTACATGCATATGCTCATGTACATAACTTATAACTAGCTTTAATATATACCTAGCTTTCATAGGTTTAGTTATATTAGGCTTCGAAGAACTTCGAATACTGAGAGGTTTGTAAAAAATAATATTTAGGTAATTCATTTTTTTCTAGACCATAGATTTATTATACAGATTTGTTTATGACATCTATACTAGCAATACCAAGAAGATTGCTTATTTATTTGAATGACCTAATTAGGAATTACTGGTCCAATTTGCATACAATTTTTGTAGTTGGAAGACCATTAATCGAGGAAGACTATAGGATATCATGCTACGGGAAACGGGAGTGAAACCGCGTGGGATAGATGATACAAATACCTTTTACTTACTTATTAACATATTTGCATCTATTTTTGTGTTTTAACACAGTAAATACACTCTTAAAAAAAGTAAGTATGATCAGAGAGCAATTAAAAAAAAACTCAAACTTTTTTCATTTTCCATCTTAATAAAAAAATTAGTTGATTTATTTATTCCTTATTCTAAACTCAAACCTCTCTCGACCATTTAAAAAATAGTTTTCACCACTTTTCCTTACATTAAATAACCTACCCTCAAAGCAATCACATTAACGCTGGGAAATACGCAATAAATTCACAAGCGTACTTACGGCCACTTCAATCGACAATATTGAATGCAAATCACAAACACGAATATTGGTCAGCACCAGAAGGTCGCGCATAATAGTCTATGGCATAAATGTACCATAGAATACAGGTGACCACACTTTGGGATTTTTCAGGATATTTGTTACTACAATTTTTAATATAAAGGAAATCTTTATAACATAAATGTACCATTGAATATAGGTGACCACACTTTGTGACTTTTCAGGACATTTGTTACTATATTTCTCATTATAAAGGAAATCTTTATAACATAAATGTACCATTTAATATAGGTGACCACACTTTCGAAACTTTTCAGATTACCTGTTACTCCATTTTTAAAGCAAATTTCTATAAAAAAAGTACCATAGAATATAGGTAACAATAATACAAGTGGTTACTATAAGCTATTAAGTAAAGTATTGAATGCAAATCACAAACACGAATATTTGTTAGCATCAGAAAGTCGCGTATAATGGACTATGACATAAAGGTACCATAGAATACAGGTGACCACACTTTGAGGCTTTTTAGGATATTTGTTACTACATTTTTCAATTTAAAAGAAATCACACGAAAATGTCGAAGGTGACTTGCTGACTTGAAGGGGAATTCTCTCCTTATCCCCTATAAGTTAAGAATTAATGATGAGAAATTGGAAGAGGGGTAGATGGGAATACAGGCCTCCGAGTCACGATACGACTAACCATACAACAGTGCAATACTGCTTGACGCCGATCTTCTACTGGGGGGAGGGATTCTGCCGGTGTGATTTTTATATAAAGACATGTATTGTTTGTAAATACGGGTGTTACATACAGATTATAGTACAAAAACATTCTTGTAATGTAGTTAGTAAAAGTTCTCTGAATCTTAAACACATATTGGTCAAAAACACAGATCGATCGCATAGTACGTAAACATTAACATACCGTCCAAAAGCCATGGAATAAAGTATACGCTGCATAGCTTCTCAAGATATTTAATTACTGCACTTACACATGCAAATATATTAACAATAGTCATCGCAATGACAGAAGTTCGATCATACAATGGCGGATGACAAGTTCAAACCATTTAGGTAGAAGATTTTTATTACAAGAAATCAGAGTCAAAAGTGATTCAGATGTAATAAATTATGGGATTAACGTTATTTTTTTGTTTTCCTAAATAAATAAATATAAAAATATCTGCAGCTAAAAATATCAGCCTTTAATTAGAACTGGTTGCATCTTTCTATCACTAACAATATTCACAAAAACGTACTATGTAAAAAGTACAATAATTCAATTTTTTAAACAGAAATTATAGTTACCCTGAAAACGTTTAGTAAAACACATTTATTTTCTATGCCTAATAGCGTTAATTGCTTTCCATTCAACAAATATAACCTTCGTTTATAATAACCATTTTTTTTAATTTGTTTGAAGATAAACAAAAATTAAACTTCTTTCAAATAACTATATATTTTTATAGATACGAATATTTATTATGTGTAACAAATTTGTTATCCAGCATTATTTACATATAAAATGTTTTATAAAACACTGTTTCGGCAAAATAAAAATTTACAACCTATAATTTGCTTTAAGTATAACCTAAAATGTAAAGCGCGGGAAAAACAGACGGCAAAAAGCATTTCTTTACACGCTTTGAATGCCGGAATTTCCGCCGTTAGCCCGCGATTACAGGCCATTGTACCTGACAATAAAATAAAAGAAATAATAAAAAATAAACTCAAACTCCCAACCACAGATAATATTCGCCATAACTCATGCTAATTTGATTCCTTTACAAACGGAATAAAAGTTAAATTTGCATAGAACGTGACAGTTATATAAGTTTGAGGTTATACTTTTTCGCGCTCTTTCATCTTTTGAATTGTGAAAGATGTACGGGGTGTATTGTGAAAAGGAATTTAAATTCGATTTCGTACAACAATGAATGCAGTTGTTTTGTTTGACAAAGGAGCTTCAAAGAAATTTTATCGTTTATTCAAATGACATGCCGTGATCTATTTTATTTGAAGGAGAATTTCCACACGAAATAAGCTTATCTTGATTTTCTTTCTTGGTGTTTCACATGCTATACTTTGTAAAATACCAACGTTCATAATACATGATATTATGAAGTGTAAAATATGGTCGTTCAGTAACTATCTTTTATTAAAATGATATCCACTTTTATTATTAAATCAGTCATATAATATTGTGTTTATTGAAGACAATCAAATATCTAACAAATAATCTTTGAAAACGTCTATGATTTTAAGTGTTATGAGTTTCGGAATATTTAAGCAATGAATTGCAAACCTTATTAAACATTTTTCAGATCCAAAATAACTCAATCATAACCTAAAATTAATTTAAAGTCTGAATATATGAACAACTTCATACCGCTACATATTGTGACATTTCATTTTAACTAGAACCATTGCTCTAAATAAAATGAAATCTTACGAAAGTTAAATTCTTTTAATAAGATTGTACAAAAAACACCAAATAATCTTGAAGGAATACAGCAATACCTCAGAATCAATTGCGTATCACACGGATAGTTTCCCTAATCCCGTAGTGGTTTAGCTTAGCTGGCCACAATAAATCTTTGCGGGTAATCCGGGATCCCACTCGTTTGTGATGACGAGATACTCAGCTTACACGTGTTTTGTCTTGCCTTCACTTTTTTATTGAGACTATATATTATTATCGACTTTTTTACTAGCTGTGCTCTGCGGTTTCACCCGTATATATCTGTTTTACCCGGTCTCGTGGAACTTGATCAAAATCCTTTCTTAGTGGATGCCTACGTCATAACATCTACCAGTATGCCAAATATCCCATTATCTTAATAACAATTTTAACTACGTGAATGTTATGTGTTTAATTTTGTAAGTTCGTCGTTTATGAAACATTATGAACTAAAAATTCAAAAACATAGGTAATTGTTTCACACAAGATCGAACCTATTGATATTAAGTTATTACTTGCATTATTAAATGTTTTTTATACCTATTAAATTTTTGCTGGTAAATTTTTCAAGAGAAATTTCACGTTCTTGTTTCTTGAATTCAATGTGTTCAATTTGCACAAAAATATAAACATCCTACACTATTTCACCAATGTCGAAAACATCCGAACGTGTCTTTATGACTAATAATAATAAGGTATTATAACAATGAACTTTAAAAAGAAATAATAATAAAAGCAATATACAGAAATCTCATCTAATGTACCTTATGATTGAGTTAAAACAGTGTTATGAAATTAACACATATAAGATAAAAAACCCTCAATAAACGCCGAGTCTTAGATAAGGTGATGAAAGATGACATCATTATGTACTTTGTTTAGACATTTTTGTCACAGTTAATCATTTAATACCGCTTAATTGCCTTCCTTCGCTTATATTCACTTCCGTTGTGAGCAAGAATACGCAATTAGCGACAAACATACTTACTTACATCCGTATAGTATGATAATTGTGACTTTTTGTCGATAAAATTTATGACACTAGTGACTTGCTCCGAGCTAGACCTCACGTTTTAATGTTTATACATTATATGGTATATTTTATTAAACTAATCGTCGGACAATATGATATATAAAAATGTAGTATAGTAGATCATATATTAATCATTTAAGACCAAATAGTTCAACTAGTCTATTAAAAGTGAATAACTTAAATATAAAAAGACTTACTGTATTTAATATAAAATTCTTTAAATATATATAAAGAAAAACTTCGCTTCTCTTCAGAAAATATTATCAATTTATCTTATACATTCCAAAAATCTCGAATATTTCCCTTCCTTTGCCTTAAATGAAAATATTTAAACACATCCCACAACGTGATTAATTTAATAACACGATAATTCATAATAAAAGAAACAACCTGTAATATTTCGCAAACCCAACTACCCTTCACGTAATATTGTCTTCATTACACGGGCGGGCAAATATTTATCATACAGCTAGTATTGATCGTAAAATACAACGTTTATAGAAAAAACGTTCGCAAGTTTAAGGAAACCAGCGTTTTTGGTACTTTATTGTAAAACTAAAGAACCTTTTTAATGCCAAATTGTTTCAATTGAAAAACGAATATGTTACATAGAATCAGTATCCTCTAATACTAGTAGTTATATTCACACAATCTGGATGGTTAGCGATCTACCACCGTGCACTTCACCCGCAACTTCTTTTCTCGTACCGTGAAGCTGTGGAATGACCTTCCATCTGCGGTTCCGAACAAATGCGACATTAGGGTCTTCAAGAGATAAGCCTATATATGTCCATCACAGGCCGGCGATGGTCACTTTACATCAGGTGACCCACTTGATCCTTTGCCTGTTCTGCCATAAAGAAAAACATTACGTAAAATCATAAAAAAGTCTATGCTTATTGTGATAATGGAAGCATTAAAAAAATATTATTGCATCATCAATTACGTCTAACTTACAAGTGACAAAATAATAGTTTTTGTTGCAGCTTCTAACGCCATTTTTTTATTTCAATATGCAATTCTAATGCAAACACACGTAAAAGTGTTAAAATTACCAAATAGCTCGTATAGAATAGAATAGATTAGAATTTACAAACTAAAAACGTAAAATAAAACCTTATAGTCACATGGCGTACTATAAAATAAAAATTTCAATTATAAAGCAATAAGAAGAACGAATATAGAAAATTTATACATTGCTTAGAACACAATCCCGTAAATATCTACAACTACCCTATTTGATTTAACGCACGCAATACGCAGTTAACACCGAATTTTACACCAATTAATCCGAGTCCACGAACTTACCCAATAAATATTTCCCATCACAAACACCAAACACACAGTAACAGTTTATTCACAAGTTCGTCCATTCGTACAACATGTCGCCTTCGGATAACAACCGATTTTATTGCAAGACTTTTCAATAATTTATATCATAACACATGCGGACTCACCCTCCGTAATAAACTGCCTTGGGACGCTATAAATTTCCTCGCGAAATAAGATATGCATGTTATTTCATATTTTATTCAAAGCGTTAATAGTTTTGACATTCTTTTCATAAAGGATTTGTTGAGTTAACAACGCTATAAGGATAAAGTTCAATGTTATGTAAGAAGTTAATCATTAAATGAAATCATTTATGAGTTTAATTAAATTTATTTTAAACTATCCTTATAAAACAGCTTTGATAAGCTATGAAATTCGTTATTTTTTCTTTGAGATTAAAAAAAGTCTTATTAGATATTTTAAAAAAGGGTACCTGTATTATAATTATTTAATTAATTTGTAAATACATTCTAAGGGATTACAATTAATCTAAATATTAATGAGATCATAATAATATTTTATTCATATGAAATGCTTATATATCTAAAGTGGAATAATATTTGAAGTGAAATCTTCATAAGGCGCATTATTTTTAGTAAGAAGAAATCACATACGTTTCATAATATAACCCTATAATTTATTGCTCTGTTTTCACATCCTTTGTTTCGTATTTTGTTTCTTACAGTTCATAATTTTCAAACAAATATCCTCACTTCTTCACACCCTACTACATCAATCAATTTTATAGTAACTAAGTATTTTTTACATTTAATTGAATGTGAATATTTTCAAATATCATTTATATACAAAAGTTTATGTAATACTTGTTATAAATCAATATAAAATAATGAACAACAGATTTTTATTCTATTACACTATAATTTCTACAAGCTACTTAACTCAACAACAGAAATATCCGTCAAACGGAATCTAAACTACAAGTATTAAGCCGTCACTATACCACGCTTCGTTCAAAGCGATACTCTAAGTGGATTTACCCGGCTGCCGCAAAACCGGGTAAATTTTACCCGTACAATTTTACCCTTCGCTGTGCTGGGCTTCCCGCTTAGGCCAACTCTCACTTAAAACCTTATAAAAGCGAATTGAACTTTAAACTCATTACGAACTAAATTCATTAAAATTGTATTTGTTTGGGATTTTAGGATAGTTAGACTTTTTTGGGATAGATGTTACATAGATGTAATATTAATCGAAAAATATGTTTGCAAGTAAATAAAACTAACTTTAATTTACCCTAACTTAAACAATTAGCAAAAAAACATTTAATGAAATTGAACTTTAACTATATTATAAAAAAAAGAACTTATTTATTATGACTCCTTATTCGAGACAATAGAAAATAGATCATAATTATGAATATTTTTATTAACTGGATAAATCTATTGTTTTTGCTTGTGTTTACAGAAATAAACAACGTTTTTCACAAGAAAACAGACATTATCTTTTAATAAATGATTACTCTTTAATTTAATTTAATGTGATTGAATTCTAATTGTCCCTAATGTACACTTATATTATAAACATCAAACATTTTTGTTTTCGTATGTATGTTTGTAATGCCTTTTCACGAAAACTACCAGACTGAACTCAAAAATTCTTTCACCACAATTGGATCTTCGCTGAGTTGCATAGGTCATATACCATTATACTACAGCGAAGACATGTATATTTAAATTGAACAATTAGTAATAAAATATAATTACGTATTCAATTACTAAGCTCGCTACTAAATCAAACTCGATAATATGCAAATGAATTTTCTTGATTAATAAGTCGCCTTTACACGAGAATTGAAGAAAAACTGTTAAACTATAGATATATCACTAGCTGCGTCCCTCGATTTTACGAACTTGCTTCCAGATTTTTACTTACATAGAGATTTTTTCATAGTTATCGGGTTTTCATTTATAAGGACAAATCTTTGTAACGGTACTTTCATAAGAGATCCACACAAACTACTACTACTTTTTCGCTTATTAGTATAAAATAACATAGATAAAGAACTAGTTTTAATTTTACTTACCAAAATTTTCGTCCTATCCTAGTATTTTATATAAACATAGAAACCTTTTACATCCTACTAGTATTCTAATGTGTAAGTGAGCATTGTACGTCAGTCACACCACAACTACAGGACAGAAAAGATTTTAAAGAAATTATAGCGAATTTAACTCAAGGAGGTAAAATTAATAAAATGGAATTATCACAAATGCGGTCAAAGGTTAACTAACGGTTGTTACAATATTTTATCTATCACTTGTTTTGCTTACTAAAGTCGGACAAATCTATTTGCACTTACTTTGATTTCAATATCCTATCGACGGATAGCTTTGCTATGACATAATGTCTATCTAACGTCAAATAATCTCGGATAACAATCTATCCATAATCTTTGGTACATTATTGAAAACGGCCGTAAATTACACAATTAGTACGATACATTATATTTGATCGCCATTTGTTCGAAGATTCAAGTAGATAAAGTGATTGCAAGTTTACCTCGTGTAGATGTAATGTGGCACGGAAAAACCGTGTTCAGGAATCAGGTGAATAATACACTACAGTAGGATAGCCTGGTGTGGTAGCATGGTGATAAGCGGAGCGTACAAGCGATTTGTACAAAAAGTATTGGAAAATATTAAGCATCGAATATTAGGTACTCTACTTCAGGATAACCCTGAGTGCGTGGCATGTGCGTAGGTATAAAATGTGAATTACAAACAGAAGTTTGGCTTCTGTATCTATATGTTTGTGCCCAGTCCATGTCATTCGTGGCCCACAGTGAATGCAATATAGTACCGGTGCTCTCTAAAGCGTAGCGTCCGCATTACCCGCATCGTACGCATCGGACGCGTCAGATTTTATTCGTTGTATAGAATGTCATACAAGTGCGTCCAATGATCCCCGTTATACGCAACGGATTTCGGCAATGCCAATAGCAATTGCTATTGCTTTGCTTTATGTATGACATTCTATACAAAGAATAACATCCGACGCATCTGATCCGTACGATGCGGATAATATGAACGCTGTTTGTGTGAAAAATACCGCGTAAATATCCCGCTACCCGCGCCGCTCATGACGCAGTCCTTGTAAATTCAATCAGATTCAGTGCCAGTGATCTCGTAAGGGCGTGTGCATAAATAAAGCGCGTCCGCTCTCATCCCGGACGATGGATCCTGTAGGAATTATTACCCGCCACCAGGATTGATGTCTAAGATTTGCAACTTTTGTTTTCCAGAGATTATTGTATCTATGGTTGAATTAATCGAATAATAACGTTATACGGCGGAGTAATGGTACCAAGAAGAGAAATCAATCATTGATGATTATAAAAAGTGTACATATTTTATTCATTGTTTTGATTTTTGAAAAACGACACATTTAATTTTAAATATTTTTCTTAATAATATAAAGGAAATAAAACGTCATTAGGGTTCTTACAATTTATTTTGTACTTAATTCTCAAATTAGCTATACCTACTCTATAGGGTAATATCAAAAAACATTTGACACTGCAAAACCATACAGTACAGGAACATGATTACTCCTTTTATTTAATTTTCACCCCCTTGGGATGAATTCCATAGTGACAAAAATAAGTAACTATTAAGAAAATAATTATTACTTACTAAATGTGCTCCGCAGCTTCACCCGCGTATTTCTACCGTTCCCGGATTTCCGGGATAAAAAGTACCCCATGTTCTATCTCGTGTATAAATTATCTCTACAAATTTCATCCAAATCGTTCCAGTGGTAGGTGGCGTGACGAAGAGACAAACAGATAGACTCAATTACTTTCTAATTTATAATATAAATAAATAAATTAGTAATAACTAAGGAAAAAAAAATTCAACGAAGTATAAACCCACAACTAACTCCACGTTATTCAAAAAATACAAAGTAAATAAAAGGTAAATGTATTAGAAAATCGCGCAGTAATAAATCGAAAGAAAGCAGGTGAGTCGATTTCAGTTTACTCGTAAATCCGCACAAGGCCAGACAAATGATCGGCGCAAACAATACACTTAGCGGCGATTGATTTAAGGATGAACGTGGTTTAAATAAAATAGCTTTATTTATACAGCTTTTCTTCTAAAATTCAAGACAATCTGAACTTTCGAAGCACGAACAGTGAATGAAAGAGAGAAAGAAAGAAAATACATTTATTTTTAAAACACCACCAACAAATAAAAACAGTGTTGTTTAATTTTCAAGACGAACATTCAAGCAGTATTCGTTTAAAAATAAAAACATGAATATAACCAACCAGTATTATGTCATTTATAAAGAGACGTTCCGAAACAAAAGTGTTCTACATTCGAAAATTGTTTCCCGCCAATTGTGTCTGTAAGCCATTCCATGGCTGGCCATTAATATTTTTTATAAATGAATAAATTATGTGTAATTTGATAAGTCTTTATAGATTAAGGTCGCCCACATACATGCTGAATTTTCAGGATCTGAATTAAGATTCTTAATTTAGATCGCGATCGAAGCGGCGGGCATAAAGCTAGTCCTCAATAAACAAAAAAACGAACACCAAGTCACGAAATTAATATTTTCTGCAAGTTACGTTGTAAAACCTTCAATCTTGACCCTAACCGTCAGATTTAATAGATATAGCTTCATCAGTATATTTAATTATTCCTGCGAAATAAGGGTGCGTTCATACATTTACGAGTCGGTGAATATTATAATATTATATGTATGACGTGTATTTGTATTGTTATTTATATATTGATTTATATTTTTTACATCTAGAATTGCCTACCTTACTTACCTTTTCCTATCCACACTACCGAAGGTTGACTAGTACTTTATGTTCTTAGGGATTAGGTCCGCATTTTGTTATTTTTTCATGATGGTGCAATAAAATTTTCAATCAATAAAATGCGGGCCAGAGTTTAGATAGCGCAGAATATTTCAGTCGAAGACACTGATCACTTTTTTATTATTTACGTCTTCGGTACCGTAACATTATGTTATATAATATATAGCCTATGTTACTCCTGGATAATGCAGTTTTCGAATGGTGCAATAATTTTTAAAATCTTAATAGTATGCAAGTGTTGTACTATTTTTAAAAAATAATGTAATGAGTGATGACCTTATAATATTTCTCTTGATGTTTTTTATTTCATAACAGACATTGGCATGTTTTTAATCTCATATAATTACTGGCTTCCACAAGCGTCCCATATAACAATAAAGCGAGATATTCATAAAGGAAAAGAAATTGAGGAATATGAGAGGAAAACCCTTTAGATCAGGAATCAGTACGATTGCACAGAAGAAATGTTGCAGGCGACCTCGTGACCGCCAGTTAATATGTAAAAATGACCCAGTATGTAAACATTGTAAAGCAAGTGAACTAAATCAATCGCTGATTAATTACATAATTGGACAATTAAATTCAATGTACTAATGCAATGGCCTGAAAAATTACAATTTGGAACTGCTTCTTGTTTCTGTTTAACGTGTAATAAAAACATTGTTTTAACAAAAACTAAACAAAATATTACCCATCGTAGTTCAACTTTAAAAACTTTAAAGTGATTGAAGACAAAAAAATGTGTTAACGTTAAAGTGCGAAGATAGCCTAAAAAATTATTTTCCAAAATAATAGAATAATGAACGTTAATATTGTAGCGAATAAATTTTTTGAGCTGGTACAAGGCAGTGGTTCGTGGAACCCCTGGTTGCGCTGGGTATTACGTATCCTCGCTTTATCCCAGGCGTTCGCTCCAGCTGGTTGGCCTCATTCCCATCACTTGAAAGGTGTGTAGTGCCTATTATTGGCACCCGAATGGCGCAGTGGATACAGCAATGGTCTATTGCGCCGGAGGGTGTGAGTTCGATCCCTACGAGTAGAAAATTATGAAGTGATGAATATTGTAATTTTCTACTGTCTGGTTGCTAATTTATCTATATTATATATGTGTTTACAAATTGCATTTGAATGGTGAAAGAATCTTTAAAATCGGTCCAGTAGTTATTACATGTATATAGTCTATTCATAACAACCAAACAAACAAACAAAGTTTTCCTGTTTATAGTGTAGACAAGCTTCTGCCCGCGAATTCGTTTCTGTTATTTCCGAGATTATAGATCAATACAAAGTATCCTATCACATAATCCAGCTAATAGCAATCTGTATACGAAATCTCATCAAAACACGTTCAGTAGTTGCGGCGTGATCATCAAATCTCTCACCTGTATAATATTAGTAGGATTTAAAATTTAAGTAACGCGATCTGAAACACAACTACCTTGACGCTTGACGGTCAACAACTATGCGTTTTAGAAGAAACTTCTTCCGAAATCTGGAATCAACTTCCAGCAGCGGTGTTCCCAGTGGGATAGGATAGGGGCCTTCAAGAAAAGAGCCTACCACCATCTAAAAGGCCGGCGATACATCCACGAGACCCCTGGTGATGTGGGTGCTTATGGGCGGCGTTGATCACTTACTTTTAGGTGGATCGCCACCTCGTTTGCTTCTCCTATAAAAAAAACTACTAAATCACTTACAGATGGTGACAGTTTCGACTTCATCGTGGTGGGGGCCGGGTCTGCGGGCGCGGTGGTGGCGGCGCGCCTCAGTGAGGTCTACCACTGGCGGGTGCTGCTGCTGGAGGCTGGCGGGGATCCACCTATAGCTAGCGTGGTAAGAATTTATATGATCTCATCGTAGGTCGAAGAAAGCTTTTTCGTTGTATACGGTTTTTACTCCTCTTAATTAGGAGACAAAAATAGATTTTTAACTTCTTAGAACACCAATAGACAAGTATGTATTATATTTATATAACCTTTTAACATCCGTATTCTTCATTCCTTAAGTTATCCGACAAAATTCAACTGTTTTGTCCAATGTACAAAACTTGAACTCAATTAAAGCGTTTAAGTAAGTTTTCTATCTTATAACTTTTATTACATGTATTTATTGTAATCATAACATAACTTTTATTACATGTATTTATCGTAAACATGAATTTGAATTATATTTTAAGTATCTTCCATATTAAACGTACAATTCCTTATCCACATTTCAGGCTCCAGGTTTTTACAATCTTCTGGCACACACAAAATACGACTGGGATTATAAAGGGTACCTCGACCCTGGGGTAGGACAAACCCATCCTAATGGATACATAGGCATGACGCGCGGAAAGATGCTAGGAGGCAGTTCTTCCATCAACTATCAAATATACTCTCGAGGGGTACCAGAAGACTACGAGAAGTGGGGCCAAGTAGCACCTGGGTGGAACTGGCACTCAGCACTTTATTACTTCAAAAAACTTGAAGGAATGACTGACAAATCAGTTTTAGAAAACCCTAGAAATGCATATTTGCATTCGACTAATGGACCTGTAACAGTATTATTACATTATATAAAGCTACACTACCACTCACTCACTGACATCCATTTTCTCGGCCCCTGAGCGGAAACCCCCAAGACTTTTGTCACTATCATATAGAGGTGCTCCAATCGACCTGAGGAAAAATATAGCGAACTCCGACATCCTCGATTCCAA
>LQNK01000205.1:184111-234065 GCA_001586405.1 Phoebis sennae | reverse complement strand
CAAGACCTATAAGTAATTCATATTTTGAAGCCGCCAATGAAAGAGTTCTCCATTCCTATGAAGAGCTGGGTATTAAGCGAGTTTTAGAGAATAATGGCCCAGATAGGTACGGGATGTCTCGTCCACACTTTACATTTGCTAACGGCAGGAGATCTAGTACAGCTGAAGCGTACTTGAAACCAGCGAGAGATAGATCTAATTTATTTATAACAAAATATGCTAGAGTTTTAAAAATACTTATCAATCCACGTACATCGCGTGCTTATGGCGTTCGAGTACTTTTAAGTTATGGGGAAGTTATTCATGTCCACGCTAAAAGAGAGGTAATAGTATCAGCAGGGTCAATCGATTCACCGAAATTGTTGATGTTATCGGGTGTAGGGCCAAGTGAAATATTAAACAAGTTTGATATACAGATTGTATCTGATCTTCCAGTAGGTAAATATATGCAAGATCATATAGGTTTTCCGTTAGCATTTACAGGTCGAAAAGGAATTGACACAGCTATACAAAATCTATTATATGCAGCTGAATTAGAGTCCTTTCCTTTACCTATAATAAATGGGTTTTTCAAACTAAACCATACATATTACTCTCCACATAAGAGTAAGTATGATTATATAGTGCCGCAATTCCAAATTTTTAATGTCCACAGAGGCGCTGCCGCAGCTGTTTCTTTGTTATATGCATGTCAAAATCTTATCCTTTACGATCGAGACTTCTGTTTCTCCTTGAGTGAGGCGAATACTATTCGGGAAATGGATTTCGTTACATTAATATTGTTACATCCATTATCTAAAGGACAAGTGAGCTTAAAAAGTAGTGACCCTCTGGATGAACCACTAATACACATGGGATATTTAAGAAATAGCCATGATATGCACGTCGCGGTTAAAGGGATAAAATATTTATTAGAATTGGCAAATACTTCTTATTATAGGAAAGTAGGTGGTGAAGTTGTAAAACTCCATGTTAAAGGTTGCGAGAGATTAAAATGGGGTTCAGATGAATATTGGAAATGTTACGTTATAAATACTGTTAATACTATCCTGCATCCTGTTGGTACCTGTAGTATGGGAAGAGTTGTTGATGAGAGATTAAAGGTGTATAATAGGATTGCGGGTAGTTGACGCTTCTGTGATGCCTGAAGTAACTAGTGGTAATACTAATGCACCTACCATGATGATTGGTGAAAAGGCTGCTGATATGATTAAAGAAGATCACGGCGTGTTGTATAAACATAGTAAAAATATAAAGTATTAATATTATGAATATTAAATAATATAAAATTGATATAATAGTCTTTCTCCTGTGTATATTTGTTTTGCAAATCTCGTGGGATTTGATCAAAATCCTTTCTTACCGGATGCCTAAGTCCTAACATCTACCTGCATGCCAAATTTCAGCCCGGTCCGTCCAGCGGTTTGGAATGTGCGTTGATAGATCACTAAATCCGTCAGTCACCTTTGAGTTTTATATGTAAAGAAGTATCGGATGAATTTGAAAAATATTTTTTAATTATAATAGGCAGTTTCATGGCGTGCGACACATAATTGTGTCTGTGTACCATAGAGTATCATAAAACGAAAACCAACAGTACTGCAATAAGAAATACATTATTTATTTGTGATAGACGATATTGTAATGAGGCATATTAAATAGTCATTACCCGGGAGGGTCTATCGATTTCCATCACAAAAGCTATGGAAATGAACTTCATCTTAAGTGTTTCTTGATATTTGAATAAAATATCGCTATGATTTTTGACTGAATATTTCCCTTTGTCTTCATTTATGTAAGAGAGATCGAAGGTACATCATTAATAATAATGCTATACATAAGATCAGTTTATGTTATCGAGCATATCATTAAATATATTTAAGGGCATTTTTGGCACGCCTAAGCGGTTGAATGGATTTTGACATAATAAAAGTAATAAATAATTGACATTTAACACTACGCCATGTAATCCCAAACTAAGCAAAGCTTGTACTATGCATAATAGATAACTCAAAGACATACTTAAACATACTTTTTTGTAAATACATACATAGAGAAAAAGTAACACCCAGATAGTTGAAAACATCATTACAATGTTCATCACATCATAATTTTCTGCTCGTGTGGATCGAACCCACACCCTCAGGCGTAATAGACCATTGCTGAACCACTGCGCCATTTGGGTCTTCAATGTGAGGTGTTGTTGGATTCTTTAGAATTGTGGTAGTATATGTAGTACATAGGCTATTTAAATGAATCTACTATATGTGTGTAATACTGCCCTACATATTTCTTTATTAATCATCTAATTCACCACCAGTGAATATTATAATCCACCAATCAAAACCAAGCAATGTAAATAGGCTTCTTAATTATTAAAACAATCAGCCTGACCCTTAAATTGAGTGCGACAATACTCGGCTCGTAAAGTGAGTCGTTTACATGACAAAGTCTCGTTCGGGACTGTTAGGACATCATTATTCGCGACCGAACCGTACTATGGATTCACGATCGAGAATTATCATAATATCAATTATTCATTCTTTCATTATTTGAAAGTTTTAAATCAACACGTTCGTTTTGTAACAAGAAAATCTACATAATTTGCAAATTTGTTTTGTATTACTAAATATCAGTCATTATTAAAAAAATCAAATTGTTTTATCTGCTTTACATAATTAAAATAAATTTAAAATCCAAATCATAGCTACTACTTGAATGGCTCTTAAAATGCCACGCTTACAAACCTTTAAAAAATAATACTTGACATTATTTAAAAATTAATATCAAAAAAAATTCTAAAATTCATATTTGGGGATAATTGAAATGTTTGTCTAACATTATACTTATATTGAATTTAAGTTATTTTTTTATAACAATGGATAAGAATTTATAAAATGGACCTAGGTCACGGGAAGTTAAACTTCTATTTATCTTTTATTATTTTTATAAATCACATCCGACGTACTTGAACACTTGAAGTTAAACGGAAATTATACTTTTACTGTAAAATATATTCGTGTCTTATCTTTAAATATAACCTTAATAACTTTACAATTATTAGCATATAGCAATTATTCTTTATAAAAAATTGCGACTAACAAACAACTGATATGTCATAACATCACGTGACCCTTATTCTAAAACCATTCTTCTTTGATTATTTTCCTTTTTTTCTGCAATCAATCCTACCTTCATCATTTCCTCTATCTAGAAGCCGGGGAAACCCTCAAATTATCATCGAAATGCGATAATATCTCTGTTTATCTGTCTTTTCTTGACGCCTATAAGAGTAGTCTATACTCTATATCAACACCAAGCTTCATCACAATCGGTTCAGTAGTTTTTGCATAAAAGAGTAACAAACACACATCCACACAAATTGCATCGCATTTATATTATTAGCAGATTGAGGGACAATTCAAATAAACAAACAAACAAAAAATCGATTTCTTTCTCTATATAATACTATTATTCTATATAATCGATTTTTTGTTCGAATCGATGTGTAGATAATATTAATTTCATAATCAGGCACCTTGAAAATTATTTCAGATCAAAATCAAAAATCAGATACTACTAAACACGCAAAAAAATATCAATAAAGGTTGGATAGTTATAAGACAACTTTTTATAGTAATTATAAAATTTACAAGAATAACTCCTTTTCTAAGAGAAAAGTATCGATTATTTATTCATTTATTATTACATCTTAACTAAGTACAAATATCTTAGAATGATACAATCATAAACTCATTCGAGTAATAGAATACTCGATAAACCAAACACGTATATTAAAAAAATTACATTTAAACTTCACAATTCTGTAGTCCTTTTGAATTTAAATGTCCTTAAAATCTATACTAATAATATAAAGCTGAAGAGTTTGTTTGTTTAATCTCAGGAACTAATGGTCCGATTTGAAAAATTCTTTTAGTGTTAGATAGCCCATTTATCGAGGAAGGCTATAGGCTATATATCATCTCGATATTCCCACGGGAGCGAAGCCCTGGGGCGCAGATAGTATTTATTAAATAAAATTGGGAAACAGTTATGAATAAAATTGGCAACAAATAGTATGGGCTTGGTAATGACGCGTTGGGTTAACGTCAAACGGGGTTTAATGTTGTGGAATATTATTTTACTGGCTGACTGCGGAAAAATGGCCGCTGTAAGAATTTAACTTGATGATCACTCAAAGTAGTATCTATCTAAAAATCAATTGTTCGTTAGTCTCGCTAAAACTCGAGAACGGCTGAGCCGATTTAACTAATTATAGTCTTGAAATTTTCGTGGAAGTCTAGGGAAGGATGAAACGGTTAGAAATTATGAAGAAATTGTGAATAGAATAGTTAAAAACACATGTATATTTTTCCATACAATTCGATTCGATTTATAAATATTTCCGTAAACGAGTGACAGAAAGATATTATGACAACCACTGTTAAAAGAAATTAACTATTATACAATAACACCAAGTACGCTATACTCGATGAGACAATTTTTGTAAGTTTTCAGATTTCAATACTAATCAATAAAATTTTAGGTCATATTCTAATTACTTCATAAAATTGTATAGCTTGTAATTTTTTCTTAATTATCATTTCATTAAATATTTAAAGTATCCGAAATTTGAAACAAATAGTGCGTTGGTAATGACTACCTATGATTTACGGCCGTTTTCAATATTCTATCTATCCCTTGTTTTGCTTACTAAAGTCAGCAAATCTATCTATTTGCACTTCTTTGATTTCAATATGCTGTCGACGGATAGCCTTCTTATGACTTTTGACAATCAAATGTCATTTAATGTGAGATTACAATTACATTATTACATATTACATTATTGAAAACGGCCGTTAGGAGAATACAATAGTTATCCTAGCATTTGATCAACAAAATCACAGATTATCGAATAAAAGGCAGATGGAGTGTGCCGAAGACTCGTTTTTAAGAATAATAACGAAGACATCGTGACATATTACTTCAAACTAGACAAATGTTTTTGTATTTGCTTTCGAATTTTGTATTTGCTTTTCGGCGTCACTCGAGTCTTGGACTCACTCCATCTGCCTTTTATTCTCTAATCTGTGAACAAAATATATCATAATTATATATTACATGAGCATTATAAAATTAGGGCAATCAGGGAACAGCCGGGTAGTGATTTGTTCGTGTAATCAATTTAGCCTGCATTTCAATTATTTGCTTATATGGAGAATTAATTGCGATAATTATGACGCGAAATAAACAATGTAATTTCTATGCTCTGAGTGTGTTAAATGTAATGTAGGTTTCGACAGTCATTAATAACTTTGAATTCAATTTCAATAGTTACTTTTTAATAAAAACGGTATTACTATTTAGTTCATATTTTTGGCTCAAAATTAATAATAATTAGTACGTAATTTGTAAATATGCGAACATCTATTTCGTATGAAAGACTGGCCGTGTGGCGACGAGTTAGAATACGTGTGTCGCCATCCCATTTCTACCTGTGGGTGTCGTAAGAGGCGACAAAGGGTAATTAATTGCTGCATTACTTCTTCAGCAATAAAAGAGTGGGAGCCGAGCATTGCAGGGTTGGGCCAAGCTTGCACCGGTGTAATTACCATCCTCTCAGCAGAAGACCGGCGTCAAACAGTATTGCACTGTGTTTCGTACGGTGAGCGGGTGCCCGGAGATTTGTATACCCATTCCATCCCACTCCCATCCTGCTCCTCTCCCAACTTCCCACAATTGATCCTATCCTCATGGGAAAGGATTAAGGATAAAGGATATTCCTTCAAGCTGTTGTTGATGTTCATGGGTTGCAGTCAGTCACTTAACATCTGGTGAACCGCATGCACCGCTTGCCTGCTATACCATAAAAAAGACAGACAAAACGTGGGTGACATCAGATTTCTATACTATTTTAATAGTAAGTCTTGAGGCAAGTTTTTCATTAATTTGCATCAGCATTAAAACAATTTCACAAACACGCAGAACACAGCCCACAAACGCATTTCAATAGCAATTTAGAATCTCCATAACAAATGAGGTTCAATAATAAATTATTCGGGATTAAACCGAAGTGGGCGATAATGGGCGAAAAATTGTGGAGTGTGCATTAAATTGAATAATTTTAACGTAAAAGCGAACTGGGCTCAGGCAAATGAGATGCCGGCTAAGCTTGGTTTCATTAAAAAAATTGAGGCTTATGTTATGGATAACGGGATTAGTACTAATTCATTATTAAATTGTTTTTGTTTTATCCTCAACCTGTAGTTAGGGAATTGATACTTTCCAAAAACAACTGATTTCTAAAACTAGAGAAGTTTAAAGAATCGTGCAGTACTTTCCACGATGTAAAAGCAATTTTTGTAGGATGTGTAATTTCGCGCTATAAAGAGTGTATGAGATTTTTTAAAAGACATTTAATTTTTTGTTCGTAAGGTTTGTTAACAATGTTTCAAAAATTACTTTAAAATAATATCTAGACGTGGGTATTTTGAGGGTTATTCACATAACATTTACAGCAATAATAAGGATGGAGTCAAGCATTGCATGATTGCCAGTGTAAATACCACCCCTTCTGCAGAAGATTGGCGTGAAACATTATTATTATACTGGAAGGGGTGGGACATACATGGATACGAAATATTCCCATCCCCTTCCATCCTGTTCTACTCCTCTCTTAACTCTTAACATCTCTGCCTATCAACGTTCCCCTCCGCAGTGCGGTCAGTCACTTTCCTCATCGATTCGTCATTTTGTAGCGTTACACGTTAAAAAAATAACTTGAATAAAATGGAAAAACATACTCGAATCAAATATAATATTCGGCACAGCACAAATAGTGTCATAGATGCCGAATATGCCGAATACCAAATAAATATTCGGCGCATCTCTACATATAAAACACTGATATAGCGTAGCACGGCTGTTCAATATTCTAGTCTGCTTTAACAATAGTAAGTCTGTCCAGTCTTTTAACCACCTACAGAATTTTTGTCCCGTATATTTCTGGTGATGTGAAATGAATGGCTATATCAATGTCCGTGTATTTTTACGTGGGATTTGTTTTCATTACGACCAAACAGAAACGTAACTAAAACATTGGCAACGGATACTGTGGCATATTTTGATTTTTGCTTGCTATGGATAGGTTTAATAAATCATTTTTTTTTAGTTTCTATTCATGAAAAAATGTTCGCTTATTAAATATGCCAAGCAATTTTAGTTTTGTTCCCGGTTTCTAAGTCACTTTAACGTTAGTTTATCTATTCGATAGCTCCTAACGTCCGATAACTGTGACAATTGCGTTTCTGAGCAACGCATCAGTCTGTAATTTTAGTAATTTTATAACTTTCGCTTGCGCTTGGTTGCCTGGAAGAAATTGCTAATAGCAATAAGGCCGTCTATTGCTTCCATTACTAGATTTAAATTCTTTTCTTTGTATCTTTTTATTTAATGTGTGTGCAATAAAGATATATTTCATTTAATTTTCATTTCATGATCGTGAAAAAAAAAATTAAAAAATTAAAAAAAATTAAATTTAATTTACATATAATTATAAAAATTTAATTTAAAGCTTATCCCTTAAAATATTTAATTATTTTTTTATATATTAATAAATGAACAAAATATGTGAAATTTCGTCCGAAATTACGTTTTTAATGAATCCATGAAATATTGCAGTTTAACTTAAATATACAAAAACCGGATTTGTTTAAAGTATAGTGCATCCCTGTGTTTGTTTGTCCAATCAAGTGGCGGCTTACACTCGATTAAGACGTGTAATTGTAAAGCTAAGCCGGCTAAGCGTATGCCGCTAAGCCAATATTAACAGCCGTGATATTGTCGCGAGAAGCGGGATTAACTGACGGATCGTCGTAATCCACACATTACAGACAACAATTAGTTATGCATCGGTAATAGTATGCATCATAAATCAAGTGAACTCCGAAGAGCAACCATTCTTGATTCTTCATTTATGACTTTATAATGTTATAATTCTTAACTCGTACCTACTATCGTAATTCGATTATTACTATACATCTATACTTGTAACAACTTCTTGACAATAATTTTTGGGCCCGTATTGCCGGCCAGTCCTTTGGTACGAAATAATAAAAGCTGGAGAATGGGTTTTTTCGCTGGAGGAATTATACAGCCCCCAGTTTTTTTTCTTGATGGGTATTATAAATTATTGCATGGCTATAGTGCTTCCTCCACATTTTCTAAATTAGTGATCACTCTAATAAGTTAAAAATCTGTGTAATGTTACTTCATACATTGAAAATTATAGGGCATAGTTATCATCTCTACAAAATTAATGACAAATAAAAATATGGGCCTCCGATACTGTCACTCATTAAATAAATATTGCAAAAATATATAAGTGCTTATTAAAAATAAAATAAAATGTTTTTTCTCATTATTTATTTAACACAGCCATTAAAACACAATTTATAAGAAAAAACAACAAGAAAAAGAAACAATTCTACTTACATTAATATACATACACAAGGAATTAATAACAATTCACAATTATTAATGAAATACAAATGGCACACAAATAATTGACCCCTATCAGATCCCTAAACTAAATAAAAATAGATTTTTATAAATGGCTTCTTATAAATATTATAACTTAAGAAAAACATCTTAATGTAAGTTTAAAACAAGTGTAAACTTGGTAAAGTCTAAAATATATTTATTTTAGTTAAATAATAAAATATTGACTTTCGTAATATATTAAAATAACAGTAAAAAATATATATATATTGCACTCAATTTACTCACACCTTAATACGATGTGTTATCAAATTAAAAATTATTATATATGGTTCGCTGAATCTGATACTTATGTAACATTTGACCTACCAATGACAATACATAAAAGTTATTATTTACAAAAAGGCAGCCTTGTACCAGTTTACCGACAAAGTGCAACAATTCAAAGGCTACCCACCATTTTGCTCAATTATTGACAATTTGAAACACGCTACAATTCCCCATATTTTACAATTAATCAGTCACATAGCGGACGCCTCTAACTAATATAATTGTATTCGTCAATTAGATTTAAAACACCATAATCTTCCTTAATAATATCAGCTGCCTTTTCTCCGATCATCATAGTAGGCGCATTAGTATTGCCGCTTGTTGTTTCTGGCATGATCGAAGCATCCACAACCCTCAAGCCAAGAATGTTGTAGACCTTTAATCTTTCGTCCACCACGCCACCCGGTCCCATACGACAGGTTCCCACAGGATGCAGCAGGGAGCTCACAGTGTTCACAACGTAACACTCCCAGTATGCATCCGAACCCCAAACCAAACCTTCACAACCTTTAACGTCAAATTTAATGACGTCACCATCTACATCTCTGAAAAATGAGGTCTTGGCCAATCCAGCCAAATATTTTATACCTTCTACTGCTTTATGTATGTCACGCGGGTTCCTGAAGTACCCCAAATCTATTACAGGCTCATCCAGAGGATTACTGCTTCTGATTCTCACTTGTCCTCTAGATAAGGGATGCAAATGTACCATTAAAGTATGATCTATCTCTCGGTTTATATTAGGTGTGCTTAGTGAAGCGCAAAATTCTCTATCGTAATTTGTAATAGTTCTGCAGCCATGAAATATACCAATAGACATTCCTGCGCCCATATGAATGTTAAAAATTTGAAATTGAGGCTTTACAGTTTCATATTCATTACGATATGGGGAGCAGGATTCGTTAAGTTTAAAAAAGCCACATTGTATTGGGGTTGGATAAGAATCTAACTCAGTAGTCACCAGTACATTCTGTACAGCCGTACCTAATCCTCTTCGTCCAGTAAATGCAATAGGAGTTATTGAATGATCTTGCAAATTCTTGCCAACAGGGAGATCTGCTAATACGTTTATATCAAACTGATCAAGTATTTCTTTAGGTCCAACTCCGGAGAGCATTAAAAGTTTCGGCGTGTCGATTGTTCCAGCAGAAACTATGACTTCTTTATTAGCGTATACGTTGACAATGTGACCAGATTGTAAGATAACACGGACGCCATAAGCTCGAGATGTCTGTGGATTTATAAGTACCTTAATGACTCTAGCAAATTTTGTAACGTAAAAGTTGCTTCTGCCCTTCGTTGGTCTCAAATAAGCTTCAGCTGTACTTGACCTCCTACCATTAGCAAAAGTAAAATGCGGTCGTGAAATTCCCAATCGATCCGGTCCATTATTTTCTAGAACTTTTTTCACTCCCAACTCTTCAAATGAATTCAGTAGTATTTCATTCACTTTTTCAAAGTAATCATTGCTCTTGGGCCGTGATACAGCAACGGGACCGGTTGTTGAATGAAGGTATGCATGTCTGGGATCTTCTAGAACGGAAGGATCTGTCATTCCTTCGAGTTTTTTGTAGTAATAGAGAGCAGAGTTCCAATCCCATCCCGGGGCCACTTTACTCCATTCATCAAAGTCTTCTGGGACGCCCCTGGAGTAGATCTCATAATTATTAGATGAGCAGCCTCCTAACATTTTTCCGCGAGTTATAGGTATGTATCCTTCTGGGTGCGCCAAACCAATCCCTGGGTCCAGATAACCCTTATAATTCCAATCATATTCTGTTTGTGCAAGAATTGCGAACATGCTGGGAATCTGAAAAGGAAACATTACAAATTACTAATCTACTCTCAGATTGTTAATTGTTCTTATTATTTGTTTCCTTAAAGAATTAACGCCTTTTGAGGCTAGTAACTATGATTATGAGCAGACCTCCCGATTGGTAAGAATATAATAGAAATACTATGTCCAGCAGTGAACGTCCAACGGCTAACACGGCGAATGCCAGCAAAAAACATATATTTTTTATCGGCGTATTTTTATACATATGAATGACGCTACAAGTACACATGCAAACACCATGTTTGTTGCCTGTTCTACCGTAAGAAATTAAGTTATGCAATAATGAATTTATTTTACGCTCTTCTCTTGAAGGCCCCAATGTCGAATTTGTTCGGAAATACCGCAGATGGAAGGTCGCACGGTGGTAGATCGCCAACCATCCAGATGGTGTGGATGGAAGGCGAGATTACGGCGAGACGTGCGGTGGTGGAACTGTGCGGCTGGTAGTATTTCGAACAATTCCTCCGAGCACTCCCCATAATATATTCGATACAGGACACAAAAAGATGCAACATCTCTTCGTATCGATAACGGATCGAGCCTACCGGAAAGCCTACGGTCATCGACAATTCGAGCAGCCATATATCAAAATTTTTCGGACGGTAGAGTGTTTTATAGGACTTATTCTTTACCACACTCGCGAAGGGTGGATCCCCGCCAGCCTCCAGCAGCAGCACCCGCCAGTGGTAGACCTCGCTGAGGCGCGCAGCCACCACCGCGCCTGCAGAACCTGACCCCACCACGATGAAGTCGAAACTGTCGCCATCTGTTACAAGATTATATTATTAATTTTTAAATAGATAAATCAAAAATTTTACAAAGCGCAAATTTTCTCCAATAAACTACGCGACCACGTCGGAAAATTAAGATTTTTGTAGAAAAGTTTTTTTCTATATAAGAACTACTTGGTTAGTGTGAAAAATCAATGTATATAAGTAACCTACTTACTTACATTGTATTTTATTACATTAAAATATACATAATCCTTGTTAATATTGAAAGTCAGTGGAACTTGGGAAACATTAAAAAGGCTGTACATTTTATCGAAATATTGTATTCACGGCCGTTGCAATTTAACGATAATCCAAACAGGATCGGATTCAGCATATGTTTTTAAAGTAGATACATTTCTTATTTAATTACAATATATATACAAATAGTGCATAAAATAGTCGTACTTAATAAATTTGTTCGAAAGGAACAATTAAGATAGCTCTAGTTTTATGAGTTTTATACAATCGATAAATTAACACATTTCAGGATCATTACCCCATCAAAGTGATAAAAATAAAGACATTTAGTATAGGGGCAAAATAATTACAGTAATGTTACTCGTGTTTTAGTTAGTACTTGACACAGTTCCAAACAAGGACTAAACTTACTTTTTTAGTTTAAATAAATTATCTACTAGCATCTGTGCTGACATACTAAACTTATTTTTATAAGGATTTTTATTTGAATTCCTTTTGAATCTAAGTTTTGCATTAATCAATTAATATAAATAAATTATTTATATTTTAAATTGATTTGGATATGAGAATATATACTCAAAATAAAGGATTCATTTACACAATTATTTTTATTTCATACCAAATCAATAATTAATAACTGTAACAAATTATTAACAAAATAAACAAATTGATGTTACATTATTTGTAAAACGTTTACAAAAAACTTATTTATAAATCTATTCTACAAAGTCTCGAAGAATACGGGAGTTATGATAATCCGTAACAACTTTACATAATATTATACATTTTAATCACATATTATGTATAATTTCGCAATGTTTATTTACTCAGATAACACATAATCCTTGACACAGAACAAGATTAATAAATTGCATTTAAATGGGATTAATTTCAACAAGTTTACGCAATTACGGCTTTGACATTGAACTACAGTTATGAATGATATTTTATTATATATCGATTCTGCTCGATATGATCTTTACTTAGCTTTGCATAGTTTATATTTTTAGGGTTCCGTACCTAACGGGTAAAAACGTTTTTTAAACTTTCATAAGTGCTCATCATTTTTATCTTACTAATATTACAAATGTAGAAGTTTGAATGTTTGTAATCATACACGCACTTGTGTGGCAATCAGGAAAGGATGAAATTTCGTATACAAATATGCTATTAACTGGATTATGGGATAAGATACCTTATTGAATATGACTCTGATACGACCCTTTATTTAACGCGAGCAAAGTCACGGGTAGGAGCTAGTTTGTAATAAAATGTTATATATGTCAGTGGGCTGGGTGAAAGTAATTAAAAATTAACGAATTTTGGAATTTAAAACGCCTCTTTTTTAATATTTTTATATAGGCTCGTAACACAATTTATTAAGTATTTTTAATGTTACGTCTCATAAGGATGGTCACGGGCAATGAAGTTGATTTCGTATTCCTAATTGCGTATATCTTTTAATATCCATTGTTATTTGTTAAGTTCTTAATTTCAAAATGTATAATTTCCATTGACACCAATTTTAATGACGCAAATTGCAATAACCACCTATGGAAAAAATATTTTATTTATGACTAGCTTTTCCGAGCAGCTTCGCTCCCGCAGTATAGTAGATAGTAGTATTGAATCTACACTAATATCATAAAGAGGAAAGATTTGATTTTTTGTTTGTATATTTGAATTGAATTGGCACTATAACTACTGGACTGTTGGCATGGCTAATAAATAAAAAAAAAACAATTTTATCGTTTCCGTGTTTGCATTTAAAGATATTACAAACAACAACGTGTCGAAATGTGATGTTAATTTTACTTTTATTAATTTGGTTATAAAATTGTTAGAAATGTTACAATTGTCGTTCGTAATAAGTGTGGCATTTGTAATATATATTGGATATATTTCGAAAAGTGTTATACTTGACTGCATTCAACATCTTAAGCCAACGAAAATAAATAATGCATATTATTTACAAAACCGAAATGGTCTCATTGCTACATAAACAAGGTGTACCTAATTCTGGTACCTACTAGCTGTACCCTCGATTTCACCTTTGAAAACTAGTGCCCAGTTCTTATAAAATAAAACGACACGTTCTACTTACGCACTATCTCCTACTAGGCGTCTGTCTGACGCATATCTATAATAAAAATGGCGTTAACTTAACAACCAAAACTTGCTTCTGAGTGGTTGATTATAACCGCTCGTTAATGAAACCGATTCATATCTGTTATATTATGATTTTCCGTCGTTTGTAGAAGCCGGGCCTTAGAGTAATAGCGTTATTTATAAATGAGTCACCTGTCCATCTGTGAGGTGACTAGGCCATCACTGAAAATGGCGTGACAAATTATTTTTAAAAGCTTGTTGCACATAGTAATGCCTCTCCGACTAATGGCAGTCATGGTAATCTCAACAAACATCAGTCTGGTACGCAGGAGATATTATAGAGCACAAGTATGTGCGCAAACACAGGTGCACTGTCTATTCTTTCATTCTCATAATCCGATGGGGCGGCAGACCGACACGACCGGAGAGATAATAAATATATAATAATAATACTGAGTACATAGCTCATAATAGGTCCTATTGTATTAAGTATTTTTAAGTCATTATATGTGCCTTTGCTTAAACATTTTTCTTTCTTTCTTAAAGATAACCTAGTCAATTCCGGTAGTTTCCAAGATGTGCGTTTAAAATAACAAACAATCAAAATATTTTCCGCTTTATAATGATTATTACGTATGATACAGATAGTAAAGATAAAAAAAACAATCCCAGCAGTTCAATTAAGCACTTCAGTGATTATAATAATTCAGTGAAAATATAAAAATAGTGGAATTGTATGAAATATATATATCGTACATTTGTCTAAAACACGATGTTTTTCATTAAGATGCTCATAAAAGGTATTAAGTTAATCGTATCCGTTTGTAATTAGGTCTGAAATGTGCGTGATCGTAGTGAGTATTGAAATGCTATTTAAATTAACTGGAAATGCTTGTACCCAAAAACAATCTACTTTTTAGGGTTCGCTCATTAAGATTATCAACTCTTAGTATATATGAACAATTGGAATCAGATTACGGGTAATACCAAGGAATAAATAATAACTTTTGATAAAAAAATTACCTAAACATATCTATATTAAATATCATGTGGCTCGAGAACGAATGTCATCAACATACATAAGTTTGAATTCCGTGCCGATCTATTTTGCGAAATATTGGGCGACATTACAATATATTTACGGGTTAAAGATATATACAAATATATCTCTGGGACTGCTATATTTTCAGTACCAAAGCTCTCAACGGATTTTGGTTCGATTTTAACTAAAATGTACATTGTACTCTCTTATAAGATACTTTATACTTTGTATTGATACTTCTTGATGGAATTGCGTATTACTTTTATTATTTATTGAACGTCTCTTATAAGATATCATCTTAGAAGGATATCGTTTGAGAGACTTGGAGTTATCGGGTAAAACGTGGTGGTGCGACAATTCTATATTACCATCCCACTTTATTTCTCTGTGCGATCTATTATAACATATTTTTTTTTCTCAAATTGCACATCGTCTTTGGTGTACATTTTTGAAAATAAAAATAATAAATTACATTTTCTTTCTATTTTATATAAAACAAAATATAAAATGTTTTAAAAATGTGGGCATGCAGTGGTAACTAATAAATACAAAAACAAATTATGATATTCAAATGGATCATTATTTTAATCTAAGAAAATTTACTTATAATTAGAAAATGCCAGAATACTATCTGATTGCAGAACACACCTGCAAGGAATATTTTAAAATTTTAAAATGAACGCATAGAAAAATATTGCAAGTGCAGTACCATTTTTCTATAATCAAAATATTTTTAAGAATGAAAAATTAAAAAAGCTGTTAGGCGCATGCTGCAAGAAATCATAAATTATCGGTGTTTGAAAAAAAATGTATCGAAATTATTACACGCCTAGCGACTCGTTCATGTAAAATAAGTAATTACATGGATAATTATGAATTATCATTTATTCATTTACACCGAAACTTGCCTATACGCATATCTTAAAATTCCAGTTAAACGCGAATAAAAAAAGCCGCACTATATCATTTTACAAAACATATTTGTAATACTGACCTTTTAATTGATAGGAACTAGGCCAACCTGCAGGTGATATAGCTTGGGATAAAGCGAAAAAACGCAAAATCCACCGCATCCATGGAGTCCAGGATCGTGATTCAACATAGCCAAGTATTCTATTCGCTATGACATTTAAATTCATTATCTGTGGCTCTCAAATTGGCGCGTAAATTTTAAAAACAAAAATTTCACGTATCTTATAATGTTTACACTGAATAAACACGATTAAGATTTTTTTTTTTCGTCGCCTGCGTGCATCCGAGTGCTACAGGCGCGCGTTTGAAAATACAATTAGTAAAAATTCGTGCCAGTCCACAAAAGGCCGAATTTGATAACTCGATCCTTGTGCCGTGTATTTTGTGGCATAAATTACATAAACCCGTCAGGTTTGTTACACGTTTGACATGCACTGATCGTTTATTGTTACTATTTAATACCGTCCTGTTGATGTTGTTGTATAAATTTATACTAATTGAACACAACCAACAATTTGCCACCTGGTTTACTACTTGAGGTATTAATAAGAATTTACTGCATTTATAAAAAGTAAATTATTACACACAACGATAATCATAGATGCTTGAATGAGTTCTTCCGATATGTTTATATTTTATAATCACAAACCCTTTAATCAATATTAAATTAATTACAATTGTTTTACATACCAATCTCGATCCAATTCTAATTACATTTTTTATTCCTAAACACGCACAACATTTTGGCATGCAAATAAATTCAAAGCAATATTATTTCATTAAAAAACAATATCCAATCAAATGTTACACACACGATTTAAACAGATAACTTTTAAATCTAGTCGTACCCAATACCGTCTTTACCATAAGGGCACACGGGGCCCGTGCCCAGGGCCCCTATTCTCAGAGGGCCCCAAGGCCCCCAACCAACAATTTCTTTCACATTAATTTCTCTAATCTCAAAATATCTTATTCGGATTTCGGCCGAATTCCATTTTTTCATTGATCATTTTTACATTTATTTAAAAAGTTCGCATAAGGTTAAAAAGTTCCATTCTTGAATAAAATAAGTATACAGGATTGTAATTTATGTTCCTCTTTAGTAATAGTATTTTTCTTTACATTCCAAAAGCGCCCAAATACTTGTGTGCCCAAGTGTGCCTCCACATAGTTTAAGACGGCCCTGGTCGTACCCATGCCCCTGGTGACATGTTCGTGGGTTAAAAGACAGTAACTTCGTAGTAGAGGAATGCAGAATCGCTCCTCTTGTTTTTTTTTTTACTAAATTGTGAAATGACAAAAAAGGCGGCAAATTCTTGACAGATGCAATTTTTTCTTTGTAAAGGAACGCACATTCTTCTTTTTTTCACTGACATGATGATGAAGATTTGGGGCAGCATTTTATAGTTTTTGCATCATCTAAAAAATAATCCGGGGCTACTTTGGAAATTGCCTGTTTGTACGCGGCTACCGGGTAAAAGGGAACTGAAAAAAGGTATATATACTACTTTCAATTGGCCTATGAGTCGTTTGGCAACAAGGGGGTCAAATTGAAAAAAAAATACAATTTCACTTTCATAGCCATGAGCATTATTTTAAAAGCAACCCTACACTTGTGTATCTACACAAACATATCGCATATTTTGTTAAAAAGTAATTTTCAAATGGGAAAAGGGCGCACTTATTTAGGACCCTCTACTATTTTAGATTAGATTTATTAAAGTTAATGAAATTAATCTATTCAAATCGTGTGATTACTTAGTTGTTTACCTTAGTCAAGGATTTGTCAATGCCAACATTTTTAATAACTATATCAAAACCAGTTTCAAACATAATCTCCGCAAATCAAGTTTAAAACCTTGCATTGAAGCTACTTGCGAAATATTTGTATATAGATACAATAAATGCATTCACGTATCTATGAATAAACTATAGTTGTATCCTATATAAAAATTTAGAATTAATTCACTATGAGTTAGGAGTAAATTGTACAAAGAATACAATTAAATAATTGCGACCTATAGAGTTTAAAATCGTGACGGACATTTGGACATGATACCTTTCTGCCACACTAATATAAAAAAGCACACAAAATTTGTTTTATTTAAACTTGTAGTAAGAAAATCACCTTCAAAAGACCCTATACATCTGTGATGATAGAATGCAATGCATGCAAAGATTTCGATAATATTATATTATTACTTATTACTTATTATTATAAATGCGAAAGTAACTCTGTCTGTCTCTTTTTCACGCCTAAACCACTGGACCGATTTGAATGAAATTTTGTACAGAGATTTTTTGAGGCCCTAGAAAGGCATAAGTATAACTTATAAACCGGAAGTCCCACGGGAACGGGAGCCGAGAGATATACGCTGGTGAAACCGCGGGGCAAAGCTAATGTAAGTAATAAGTAAAACAATGAAATGCCTGATATCTTTATTAAATTCATTGTTATACATAGAATACCTTGGCAATATATGTATTGATTGCTTCAAGAAAAGCAAAGCAAAGGACCCAGTATTTCTGAAATTGACAGAGTGTGGCTTCCATTTACCTATTATTAAAATAAATTACTTTAAATCATTATCGTATGAGAAGATATTTTAAAGATAGTCGAATCAGAAGACCACAAATAATAACTCTTTTTTATGAACTTTGACTAGAATTAAAAATTTTCTCTTTCACTAGAATTTAAAATCAAATATTGAAGAGAATAAAATTAAGCAGTTTGCATCGGGCGGAATTATTATGAGACTGTTTATGCCACTGCGTAGGGTAAAACACTAAATGGTATGATATGATATGTACATACAGTAGTTAACGCAATGATACTTCGTGATATGAAAAGTTGATAAACATTCTAAAATACTTTGTGGCTCAAAGCATATTGGATGACGAACATTGTATACTCAGCTTTATAAAAACTTGGGATACGACTTAGCTTAACATATCTTCAAATCCTCTTTTGTTGGTATGCATGTGATAATAAAATACAACTAAAATAAATTAATTACTAACGCTAATAATAAATCGAAGAAATGAAACGGAATTGTGTAACCACTGTCAGTGTCAAAGTCAAAGCCAGCTGTTGCCTCGCGCCAGCCATCGTAACTCATACCCAAACCAAATTTCAATTTATTTTGCTAGTGTAAACAAATGAAAACAACACGGCAATTTTAGCACGTGTATTAAATGAATTTAGTCACTAATAAATTATCATTGAAAATCGGTGTGAAATCAACATGGATCTTGTTAAGAAAACATCGGAAATGACAATTGAATGGTAGGTAATGTTTTAAACACTCGATTTGTGACATTATTAAAGAAAATAAACGTTTAACGTAAAAACAAATCTATAAGACAAGTAATGTAAAAGTGTTTTTAGCAATGGTGAAAGCAAAGCGATGAAAAAACGCAATGATTACATTGATTGGACGGAATATTTCATGGCAATGGCATTTTTGGCGGCAAAACGTAGTAAGGATCCAAGTTTTCAAGTTGGCGCTTGTGTAGTTAATAGGGAAAATAAAATAGTTGGAATTGGGTAAGATTGTTAGAAATATGTACCAACGATGTATTAGTTTTGAATAATATAACCTCAATCGTAACTCAAAAGTTCAATGTTACTTAGTAACGCATGAAAGCAAAAGCATGATTTCTTCAATAACAAAACTCAATTTTGTAGATATTCTTATCATCATAAAAATTATTGTAAACAAACTATATTTCTTGTAAAAGTGTTTATTATATGTTTGAAAACATGTACTTTATAGGTATAATGGAATGCCTATTGGCTGTAGTGATGATGAGTTTCCTTGGGGCAAAAATACCCCATCACCATTAGATAGTAAATCCTTATATGGTAAGTTATTTACAATTAAACCCCTTGTAACAAGTGTTTACATATTTTATAGGTTATGCTTATAACCCCTACGGAAGCATTTTCTCATAGGTATTACTTTTTGGATTAAGAATTTACAAGTTTTCTCTCACAAACTTTGTTTTGAGACTGAAGTATAGATTAATTGAATTCCTGTAAATTTCTTCTAATCCAATCAATTGTTATTGAGTGATCTAATAATAGACAACCAAACTAACTTTTGCACCCTATAATAAGATATTATCATGTCAATGCCTACAATTTGCCTACAAATAGTGTGATTTTTAAGTAAAGCCAGAAAATTTCTAGAAACTATTTAAATATTTAGACACATTCAACAGCTTTCCAGACTATGTGAATTAATAACTAAACTTATTTCTTTTCAGTATGTCATGCAGAAATGAATGCAATCTTAAATAAGAATTCAGCTGATGTCAAAGACTGCACAATATATGTTGGCTTGTTCCCATGTAATGAGTGTGCAAAAATAATAATACAGTCTGGTATCAGTGAAGTTGTGTATTTGTCTCATAAAGGATGGGACAAACCCAAGTATTCTGCGTCTAAAATCATGTTTGATGCCGCTGGAGTGAAATATTGGTAAGATACATATAATTATTACCTGTTCATTCTGAATATGAAAAAGGCAATATAATTTGTGAAACTTTAAATAAAAAACGTTGATCCATTAAAAATGTAAAAATAGTACAAAATGTATGAGGAATTTGATTAATTTTCTGTAAGCCCACATCACGCCCCTCCCGCCACCATACATATTTATTTAATTAAATGTGATGGCAAGATAGTTTGTAAGCTTTTTCTTTAAAAGGCTCATTAATAAATATGTATAATAGTAAGAAAATTATTAGAGGTATTTATAAATGTGATATTTTTTCTCAATGCTATATAAATCACTAAAACTTTATATTTACCTTTCAGGCAATTTAAACCAACACATGAAAAGATTGAAATTAACTTCACTGATAACAAGACTACTTCATGACAGAATTTATATGTAATTTAAGTACTATACTAAAAGTATAAATAAGTATACAGTCCAAGAACATTATACAAAACAATGATAGTATAGCATAATTTAAATTGTGATGATTAAGCAATGACAAGTTTTATTATAAATAAAACAGAAATAAATTTGTAAAATAAAATTTTATTACTTTATGTACAAGACGACGGGGGTACAAAATACTCCAATCAATGGAAAACAACAAGACCATAACACATTATGAAATTACATCCCTGAGCAGAACAGGACGGTATTTGGGTAACAAAATTAAACAGGGAAAAAACAGGATACAATGTATTCAGTTTAGTCACAGTTCATACGTCAGGAAGACTAAGGTTTTGCCTTAGACGCAAATAGCACGGTTGAATATTCTTATGAAGTGGGAACCCAAAATAATATATATTTATTTTTAGTGATGTGCAGAATCATGATTTCACTGAAAATGGTTTCAACTTTACCAAACCATATATTTTTTTGCCCAAATTATTTGGTTTGCCATATTTTAATTGCTTTATGCATTATTTTCTTAGCTTTTGTTCAATTCACAAGTAAATATTGTATGAAAGGATTATTTAAAAAAATTGTCATTGAGCATAAAAAATATAATGAAATAAATAAGTTTTCAACTGTGCTAGTTGCGTATAGGGCAGGTATGTTTTGTAATTGCTAGTCAATATGGGTTATTGACTGTTCTGCATTATGTATAAATAGATCACATTTTATTTAATCCATTTCTTCTGTGATTACAGTTCTGACAATTCAGTATTATTGATTAAAATTTTATTGTCCAAATATTACACAAAAGTAAAAATGTATCAACATTTTTAATCTATGATCAGAGGCAGGATGCAATACAAAAGCGAATTTTAAAAAGTCATCATTGTAACTAATTATGAAAAAATGCGTTGTTAAGCTTTAATAAAAAAATACGAAACATACTTGTTTATTTTCACTACCTCCAATCACAGAATTATCTTGTATATATCAATGAAATCAGAAATATGAGAATGTAGAATATTAATCTACCATTCTTCATAATCATAGATAATTAGAGTCCATCCAATTTTCATATTATGTCCTTACAGCAGTCATTAAACGAGTCGACAAACGTTTACAACTAACTGTATATTACAGTAAAAACTTAAAAGTAATCATTTATTTACAAAGCGAACCTCGATTCAGTAATAATTATTGCGTGAGGTTTAAAAACTTACTTTTCACACATTATATTTATACATTAAAACCCAGCGATTTAAATACAAATCTTATTTATAAATTGAATATTGTTGAACACTTGAGGCCACACAGCTTAACAGATTTAAAGAAAACGTCAACAAATATTATTTAATGAAAGAAATAACTGCTAAATTACGTGAAAGAAAGCTAATTAGGATGGAGGATAAAGTAGCTACAGATTTCCTAACAACGAGAAGGGCAGGAAGCGAGAATTTCTTAAAACTAAATGCAAGGAACATTCAAATTGCGGCATACAATTTCCAATCATAGAACTGAGAAACGCGAAATTTATAAACAGATCACCTACCAAGTGAATGGTAGTTCATTTTATAAGAAGCCCTTTAGCATTGAAAAATTAAACACACATCATTTGTCCTTTGTGACTTTCCATAACACCCGAAACCGATTTGATCACCTCTTACTAATATTCGCTATTTAATTTATTTTATCTGGGATTAAGAGAAAATTTATTAAAAAATTTTTGGTGTTTTGAGAAATTTATTCAGCTTGTTCGTCCACCGACCTGAGATCCACCTTCAATAATTTTATTCTTACAGTATTTATGCAACGATTGTAGTATAAAATGTGTATACATATTGCCATAATCTTATGTCTTTTCAATAAAAACATCATAAATTTTGAATTACAACTACAAACATCTTACATCCAAAATTATTTAACACGAAAGTTCGAGTATTTTATTCAAGTAAAAAAAAACAAATTTTCTTCGAGGAAGTCCATATCTATTAGAAGGTATCCTATTTTAAAAAAATCATCTATATTACCTTGTCTTCATAAAACTGCAATGGTATTTGTTATAACTATTTCCGTTATACAACATGAAAAAATGAATTACAATTAAAACAAAACAAATTTGGTTCAGAGCCAAAACACTAATAATCCCATCTTTAAACTTCAAATGCAAACTGCCTACAACTCCATACACAGTCCCCCAACACGCCGGTCACAAAACATAACACTATGGCATATGCACTTCCATTCACCAGTCGAATAAAATTACTGTAGATGTATCTCACAGTCCTCAGTTATTGATATTGATCTCCTTGGGCTGGAGGGCCGTTTCGTCCGCGTGGCTGTCGGGCTCCTCGGAGGGGGGCTTGAAGGCGATCGCGTACGGGAACTTCGCTCGGCAGGCCTCTATGTATTCCTCTATTTCTTTGTCGCAAGGCCCGAAGTCCCCGTTTCTTAGACTTTCTAATACTTCCACGCATCCCTGGAATAATGATTTTTTAGTTAATACTAATGTATTGGTTAAGTTAAGGTAAACTATACTAGGAAAGGTAATATATTTATTGACGAAAGAATAAGTAAATGTTAATATGTAAAAAAAATATGTTTAAGTATGTCTATCAGTTATCTAGTTTCCATAGTACAAGCTTTGCTTAGTTTGGGACTAGATGGCGTTTTGTTAAATGTCCAGGAGTATTTACATTTATTTATTTATTTAATAAGTCGAGGATGAGCGTGTGGGGATGAAACAGGCGTGTTAAATATCAATATACCACAGTGTGGTATCAAATAGCTGGACAAAACAGCGCGCGGTCTAGTTCGGAACGAACCACTAGCGTACCTGTATGGAGCAGTCGGGCGCGGTGAGCGCGGTGGCGAGGCGGCGCGCGGCGGGCGCGCGCTCGGGCACGAGGCGGGTGAGCGCGCGCGCGCCCCACAGCGCGCCCGACTGCGACTGCGCGCCCGGCCCGCTCATGAACTCCTCCGCCATCGTGAGCGCGCTGCGACCGCGGAACATCTGCAAATGTTATACAAAAAAATTAGCACATACATAATGCTAGTCACGGCGACGCGCCCCACTAATTTTTTGAATTTGGAAATATTTTACTATGATCGCAATACTTTATCCTGATTGGTCTATTTATTCAGATGTGCGGGTGCACACATGGGTAATGAATGTGAACCTATAAAACTTCACACAAGCGGAAGCTTGCATACAAACACTGGCATTCTGATTGAAAAAGTAAAGGGGCACGTCTTTGTAGATGATTATTAATACGGTTGATTGCAAATACGGAAAATAATTTACATGGATTATAAGCTATAGACTAGGGATGAAACGGATAGTGGTTTGGCCGGATACAGGATATCGGATATCCGGCTAGCTACACGGCCGGGTGGCCGGATATTCGGACGCTTATCGCGTTACAACTTGATTTGAATATATGCGCGCGCGACAATTTCTGCCATTATTCATATACAAATAATAATTTGTGGCAAAAAATAGAACCGACTTCATCACTCTAAAAAGTAGAAATTAATCTTTATTTTTGTTTCAATCTATACAAAGTCAGTGCTTGTATCTATTTTCAATTTAACAAAAAAAGAATAAAAGTTATTTTCTACTTTTTAGAGTGAGGAAGTCGGTTCTATGTTTTTGCAAGAAGCTATTATTTTTCCCTTTTTAGTGACCTGTGAAGAGTAATCACATTATCTAGTCACAATTCAGTATCAGAGTTAGAGTTTAATGGGTATATGCATCATTAAACCTTAACCACAGAGCTCATCCTGTTGATTTTCGAGGAGTTCCGTGGAATATCTTCCACATGGATTATATTGCATATCCGCAACTAAACCCACCCAAATCTCACCCGTTCACGAGGTATTAGCAGCGTATATCGTCTTTGGCAGCGTATATCTCGTAAAATATTTATTTTATCCAAAAAAATATTTAGAAACCTCTATTTTATTTTTAAAGACCTATCCAATGACACCTCGTTTAATGATACATTAGCGATTTATTTTTTTTTACCCTACGGTTACTGGTATGGTGAGCCACTCTCAATGATATTGTTCTATCAGCGTATGAAATTTTATCAAATTCTGCTTAGTACTTTTTACGTGATTAACGAATATACAAACAGACAATCAGAATAAAAATCTATCCATGGTTTTGGTGTCTATAGCACATACATATTGCATACCAATTACTCTTTCTGAAAAATATTCAATGTACAGAAATGGTTTGATTACTGTTTAATTATATGTATAGATTAGCTTTGTGTAAAATAATCAATTACTAATATTATAAATTGGAAAGTAACTCTGTCTGCCGGTCTGTACGCTTTCACGCCTAAACTACAGTACCGATTTTAATGAAATTTGATACAGAAATAGATTAGACAACGAGAAACGATATAGTTTTAGAAAATTTTGTGTTTCCACAGAAAAGAGCGATATAGACGAGTTTAGGGCGTAAAGAATTCAGCGCGAACGGTGTCGCGGGAAACATCTTTTGACATATACATTTATTTATTTTATTATCCGGTATCCGGCCGGATAGTGCACTACTATCCGGTATCCGACCGGATAGTGAAAATAGGGCCGGATAGGCCGGATACAGGATAGTTACCGGATATCCGATTCATCTCTATATAGACACATCGTTATCAATCAAAAAAATATTGGGATTTTTCTGACGGAGAAATGTCAGTAACAGCCCTGAGTTTGGAAGTTGGCGGTGTTGGAACACCCCCGTGCCTCGGAGAGCACATAAAGCCGTCGGTCCTGCGTCTGATCTCACTCCGATCTGCCGTCCCATCGAGTTGTGAGAGTAGAGGAATAGAGTGCACATGTGCTTGCACACGCACTTGTGCACTATAATATCTCCCACGCGATTGGCTGGTCTCTGTAGAGACTGGCCGCCGTAGCCGAAATTCTGTCAGGGGAACGTGTCGTTCGTTTTTATCGATTACATAGTTTATGAATTGAGACACTAATAATAAATAATACCCCGACCGATAGCGGTCATGTTAGCCAATCTCAATAGAGATCAGCCTACATTGAAACTTTTTGTTAGAAAAATATCAAAAAAAAATTTTTTCGTCCCGGGAATCAAACCCGGGATCTATCATTTTGTACTCAAAGATGCAACAACTAGACCAACGAGGCAGTCATGAATTTAGACACTATTCGCTAGGTGCAAAGTAGGTGGAGGGGAACCGTGAATCGACCGCAGCGCTCACCGTGTCACAAAAAGCAACCTACAGCGGACCATGTGTCACTTTTTACCATTTATTTCTTTAATGAAATAATATAGACAATATTATTATTGATATAGATTTAAGTAGAAAACTATTAAATTACGATATACTAAATAATTGTTTGTTTATTATTTTTCGTAATGACAGTAAGCTATTTGACATTTCTAAGTTCTTCTTTCTACCGCTAGTTGGCGTTGTCATCGTGCACCTTGCCAATAGAGCAGGTGTCGTTGCAGGTGTAAGTCACATACCGGCTGCATCTCGGCGGAGACGACGGCGGCGACGTGCGGACTGAGCTCGGCCAGCTTGTCGTCCAGCCAGCACTTGAAGCGTATGAGGCAGTCGTGCAGGTGCTCGTGGCTGCTGTCCAGCTTCCACGCGCGCTTTATACTTTGTAACATTAACAGGGGCTTTTCTGAAATGGCGAATAATAATCGATTAAGTATAATCTTGTGTTTGTTTTAACGCGAGTACTTTCCATTTTAAATAAAATACTTTTTAAAGGATTTTACACGCGGTTTATTTTATACTAGCTTTCCGCCCGCGGCTTCGCACGCGTGGTTTACTAATTTCTGTATTTTTAGAGGCGCACAACAAAAGTTTAAAAAAATTACGGTCGCAAGGCCGCGAATGTCTATAGTTTTTTTTTTATAATTTTCTATGGAAATAGGTTTGACCAAAATCTCACACTGCGCGCGCCTCTTCAAAATACAGAAAATTGTAGCCCACGCGAGCGAAACGCGGGCGGAGATTTTGTTATTTTTGAAGATTTTTAATAATTTATTGAGTGTTTGTAACGTCTTAATCTATCCGTTAAGAGTATAAAAATGCATGTCCGCAACTCAACCAAAATCTCACATTGGCACGTGGTATGACATTTTTACGACTTTAGAAGCGTATATCTCAAAAAATATTTACTTCAGCAAAAAACGCATTTAGAAAGCTCCATTTCATTTTTAAAGAACTATCTAATGACACCTTATTTAATGATGTCCTCGCATATTTATTTTTTTACCCTCCGTTTACATGTATGGGAAGCCACCCCTAAAAATATTTTTTTCGAACAAAATGTAGCCCTAATTGTAGTTGCACCTAATCATGGTCTATCAACATATGAAATTTTATCAAAATCTGCCTAGTGGTTATTACGTGATCGACGAACATACAAACAGATAAACAGACAAACAGACAAACAGATAAACAGACAAACAGAAAAAAAAAAATTCTAACCTTGGCTTTGGTATCTATAGAACATACATATTTCATACCAATTACTCTTTTTGAAAAATATTCAATGTACAGAAATGGTTCGGTTACTGTTTTATTATATGTATAGATTATTTTACATTATTATTTAACCCGACGTTTCGAGCACTTTATAGCGAGCGTGGTCACGGGAGAATGTAAAATAATGTATAATAAACCGCGATTAAAATCCTTTAAAAAGTATTTTATTTAAAAATGATATGGAAATTTTTTCTCTATTTAAAAAAAATTCACCCACTTTCTTCTTTCTACTGTGACAAGTGGATATAGTTAAGCAAAAAGGACCCATTCCACATCGAACTATGGATTCATTTACTATTGTACCAAGTGTTTTTTTATGCCAATAAATGAATTTGAATTTGAATTTTGTAACTTAGTTTCCGATATTTGACTTTATTTACATTTTGGATCATTTCTGCTTACCTACGTCCAAGTATAAAAAGGTATTACAAACCTCATGATCAGCAGTAATTTAAAAAAGGTCCAAGAATAAGAAACGCTATTAATAAAAAAATTACATTAAGCTACCCCCTAATTACGAAATGTTTAAGAATGTTCAGGAGAAAATCCTCTGTAAAAAATTATTTTAAACTGTTTTGCTGCAAACTGTTAAGGAAGCTAAAACTTCTCATTCACCATCTAGATAAATGTGATAATCGACTTCAAACTATTTGCAATAATTATAAGTACACACCTAGATGGTCATTTTTCCTATACCCATGGTGGCCTGGTAGAAATCGCTGTAGCAATCATAGCAATAAGGCCGCAGATTGTACAACTTTTTTTATACTGTACTGATTATATTGTTTATGTATTTTTTGTACGTGTACAATAAAGTGTTTTTGTTTGTTTGTTTGTTTGTTTGTTTGTTTCTTTGTACATACCTTTCCTATAGTAAATTTCGAAGGCCATTAAATGTGTCTCTATTCTATCTGACGCGAGCTGCCTCAACGGCAACAGGAACTTGATTGCTTGCTCTAGGGGATCCTCCGCCTGAAAATAGTATTAAAAAAATAAAGTTTTATACTATGAATGAATGTTTTTTTCAGTAAGCATGTTGTTTTTACCTATTAAAGGCATTAAGTTTGTAGAAAATAAATAATTAATTATTTAGAGTAAGTAACAATGTAACATCTTTTTGCCTTTCACGCAAAACCTACTCTACGGATTTGGACGAAACTTCATAGTAAGCCAACGGACTTACTTGTGGACAAAAGTTAGTTTCGCTTTAATACAAAACTGTCCGTTATAATTATAAGGAATAAACATAATGTTCGTCGTTTACAATAGTTAACTACTAGATGGCCAAAACTGTACGCGCGCAGCAAGCGAAATAAATAAAATTCTTCTCACCCTAGCCAATTTGTCGGGCACGAGCTCGTCCAGTTGCGGCGCCTCTGGGTCTCCCTGCTCCTGCTCTCTCCTCGCCTTGTGATGCTGCTCCCGTTTCACCTGGAATCAAATATATTAAGAATCAGCTTTTGTTGTGGAACATATGATATGGAACATACATAGTGATATGAAATACATATTAATGTGCAATATATCCTTCAAAAAGCATTTTAATTCAATATGAAAAGTACTCGCGCTAAAACAAACACAAGCAAAATATAATTTAAAAAGGGGTTTTTTATCATTCAACTACCTATGCATCTTGTACACTTCATTTCAAGTTCATAAAAGTATTGGGTTTCGTAGAAATAGGTCATCTATACTAATATTATAAAGCTGAAGAGTTTGTTTGAACGCGCTAATCTCAGGAATTACTGGTCCGATTCCAATTTTTTTTAAGTGTTGGAAAGCTCATTTATCGAGGAAGGCTATAATATAATAATAATAATAATAATAGCTCCCCAGACCGATTTCGGTCATGGTGGCCAATCTCAACAGAGACTAGCCAGCTGCGCAGGAGATATTATAGTGCACAAGTGTACGCGCGAACACAGGTGCACTCTCTTTTCCTTTACTCTCATAGCCCGATGAGACGGCACACCGACACGACCAGTGAGAGTTCAGGCGCAGGACCGACAGCTTTACGTGCTCCCCGAGGCACGGGGGTGTTCCAACACCGACAACTTCCAAACTCAGGGCTGTTACTATGATTTCATTGTCAGAAAAATCCTAATAACATTTTTTTTTTTGGCCCCACCCGGGAATCGAACCCGGGACCCCTCGATCTGTAGTCAAAGATGCAACCACTAGACCAACGAGGCAGGCTATAATAGGCTATATATCATCCCGATATTCCCACGGGAGCGAAGCCCTGAGGTGCAGCTAGTATAAAAATATCACTCACTTGAACTTGCGCGGCCAGCGCGCTCTCTTGTTCAGCTTTGCGTTTGGCTTTCCTCTGTTTGTTCCTAAGTTTCTTCAACTCTGACGGGGCCAGGTTTTCTGTGGACAACATTGTTACGATTAATAATATAAATCAACTATGAGCGAAAGATCTAAGGATAAGGACAATGTATATCAAATATTCTGTAAACATCTTGATTAATAAAAATATTTACGATCAATTGAAATCTTAAAATAGATTTTTACGCTCCTTTATTTCTTAACAATAATGCAATACATTTGCTAAGCAAAGTAACTTTATATGTTACTAAAAATAAAATTTTAAAAGGGCATGTTATAGTTTTATTATTTTGTTTTATAATAAACGTAACTTTAACTACTCAGTTAATTTTAGAGATTGAGCCATATTGGGGAATTTAAGTACTCCGTGCATTGTTTTTTTTACATTGTCGTTTTTTTCGTTGTATCAGCTTACAATCAATTGATTATTACAACTACTAAACCTCATAATCTAAATGATAAAGAGAAAACATTGTGTTTTCAAACGAATGTTTGTATGTTTATTTCACAGAAAGCTGCATCTTGACTGAGTTATACAGGCTTATGCTACGGGAGCGAAGCCGCGCGGATCAGCTAATTATACATAATAAATAATACAGATATCAACTATATCTATATTTAATTTATGCACTTCAATTAAATTCAATCAAACCCCTATCCGCATTCTCAAACCGCGTCTAAATAAAATAATGAATATTCATTAAAATTAGCCATTCATCATTATATAACACGATGATTATTTCCAGATCATCCAAGTGCATAATCAGAACGCCATTACGCGTAATGACAACAGATCCGCGTCAAGATAAACGACTAAACGGAATCGATTACGCCGAGGTAAACAATTAAAATTACAATTATCTGCATATATACTAAATGGATTTATAGGTGGCCACAGATTACAGAATAAAAGGCAGATGGAGTGTTCCGAAGACTCGAGTGACGCTAACTACACGTACGTACACGTGCATCTGTGATTGATTGGATTAAAACAATGAAAAAATAATCATCAAGTTACAGGCATAATCTATCTTCTTATTTTTGCTTCTGCTATTATAATAATACAAAGCGGCATTTTTAAAGAAAAATTACGAAGCTCTTGTGACATGTTACGTCAAACTAAGCAAATTGATTCATGATTGACTTTTGAACTTGCTATTGACTATTTGCTTTTGAATTTTGTATTTTCTTTTCAGCGTCACTTAAGTCTTCGGTGCAATCAATCTGCCTTTTATTCTCTAATCTGTGTAAGTTCCTTTAAGTTTAATAAAGCTTTTCTATGTAGTAATGTCCCGCGGTTTCACCCGCGTACATATTCCATTCCTGTGAGATTGCCGGGATGAAAACTATATCCTTCTCGAGTTTTAAACAATCTCTGAAACTAATCTTTGAAATTTTGAAAGTGTTTCATAAATACGTTTACTCCTTCAAGAAATCTAAATGTTAGACGCGTATTGGGACATTGTCTATTGCTTCGAAAGGTGTGTCGGTTAGGATATCCTGTTATATCATTGTCTGCATACTTAATTAAAATTACCACTAATAATACTATTTCTTTTAGATTTGAGCGTTGAACCCGTCTCATACAGTCTAGTATCCCGTCATGAAACAATTGTAATTCCGATCAGTTTTTATTTATTAGGTGATATGTCTTCTATGCCCTGCCAAATAAAGACTTATTTTCAAAACTCCAAGCATCGATCGAAGCTAGAACCTCTGACGCAATAACCACAAAACTACCGCGTCTCGTAAACAGTTCAAAATGTTTCAATCAATTGCAAGGAAGCCGCTTGATAGCTACCCAATAAACGAACACAATTCATCAATTAGCATTAATATTACGATCGATAAGCAATAATTGGGACACATCCTCTTTAGTGGCGCAGCGTCACATCCGCTCAACTGTTTCTGATGCAACTAGAGCGTGATTCGGCGCTCAGTGGGAAGGGAGGTCAAGTTCGCGCTTAGTTTTTTATTAGAGTGGAAATAATGTATACATTTTGGGCGACATAAATCGATGATAAAATACAAAGGCTTTGTAACGGATTCAATACGAATTATTAATGTACTCATTTAATTATTTATTTGTATAAAACATTAATACGGATAGCTGGATACATACTATAAAAACATTATTACGATCCATCCGATGTCAACGATACGAAATATATGTGGATGCCTAGCATAAATTATAAGTGTTCAAGAACCGAGTACAATTGAAATCATAAAAAGAAAATATGTACAATATATCTATCTTATATAGGTATATAAAGTCAAAGTTTACTGACAAGATGATCTATCAACGAAAGGATTTTGATTAAATCCCACGGGAACAGGGAAAACAGACGTCGGTGAAACCGGCGTGAAACCGCGGGGAGAGTAAATAGTTAAAAATAAAACGCATTACGCTAATATTTACTAAATTTTTGCTTGTTAATAGCAATCCTAATTAATATTAAACTAATTATTTATAATATTTGAAATATTAGTTACAATTGCAAAATGCGTTTCAATATCATGCTGCAATAGTTGTTTAGCTGCACATTACATTATTATAGTCCATGTTTCTTAGGAAACGTTTGTACGGTATCATGAAAGCTTGAAACCCTTAACAAAATTTAATCAAGTACAGGTGCCTTTTATATAAAGATTATTTAATTTTAACTACCTGACGATGATGTACGAAACCGGTCGTGTTTAAATAAATAAAACATTATTGTAAAAAGTGTTAATATAGTGGAATTGAAAGTATAAAAATGTGTTTGTCTTTATATAAAAGTAATATGCAATTCCATCAAGAAGTATCAATACAAAGTATAAAGTATACAAGTACAGGTGTGTCGTGCAATATAACAAGTACACAAAGCCACGTAAATTCTACTCTGTCACTTCATATCACAGCCCGCTATCGTTGTTGCTAAGCTGGTCGCGTTTCGCAAGCTTTTGCTCAAGTATTAAGGGCACCCACTTCGAGTGCACCGCCCTACGATAAATTGCTTTAGTCATATTTATTATTCCTTTAAACATTGGAAATATCGATCGGTGCAGTTCGCTCGGTCAACAATTTTATCAACGTTGTTTTACGCTTTATGTACATTTTGCAATTTAATAAAAGGTTAAAGGTTAGGTTATAAAAATCGATCTTCATGCTTATATAGCACAGTTTTATTTCAGTATTTTTTCTATAAAATGAAATAAGAATATCCTTTATTGCACACACCATGAGAATAATTAAAATTCTTATTGTAAAACATTATTGACACAAATAAAAATAAATGCCATGGAGGGATAGCCATGAATGTCTGAATTGGTCTTAGCTCGCTAAAAATGTATGATAAAGATTGAAATTAAAAAATTTTTTTTGATGTTTTGTTAATCAAAATAAATATACTTCAATAACTTATCATTTACATAATCATATCGATAAGTAATTTAGACAAAAAATGAAAGTATAAAGTCTACGCTTTTAAACGGTTACACGTTTTAAATACAAACGCCAGTTTTTAAAGCACACTCGCTAAGTTCTAATCATAGCTCAGGATTAGTAGTCATAACTACTGCACACATGCCTCGATTGATCCAACAATAAACGGGTTTAAAACAATAGCAATAAGCGTAGACATCGTGACGACCACACACGACCGAACCGCCACATTCCGGCATGTGATGATCGATTTTATAACGACAGATTGGGAACACACAATACTGATTATTAAATGCATGCACTGCATTGATGCAAGGTGTTATATAACTGTAAATTAATTGGGTAGGCTTAAGAGGTCCTCCGTTGAAGTAGTTTAGTTGTATACTTGGAAAACCTGATTTTGAATATCACTCCGAAGTAAATGTTATTGCGTTAATTATGGAAAATATTTCAATACATTGCTAAATTCAAAATCTCTTCCAAACGCAATTGCGTGGGCTTTCATCTAATTATGTTAGAAGTGGGTTGGTAAAGTGCTGTCAAACTTCAAGAGTGTATAAATAGGAATTATTTGTCCAGTTTCTTTTTTTTTGGCATAGTAGCATACGCCTACGGTTCTGATGTTACTACACTAGTCTATAAACACCAGCAATGACAGTTTCCCAAGTACTTAAATAGATTAAAGATAGACGAGTATAGGGAAGGAATTAAAATTGGCGTAATTACACATAAAACCATCTTGTTGTGAAAGGATAACTATCTATTAGACTCGAGCCAATCACTACATAGTATAAAACAAAGTCGCTTTTTCTGTCATGTGTCATTTTGTATGTCCCTATGAACGCTCAAATCTTTAAAACTACGCAACGGATTTTGATGCGGTTTTTTTTAATAGATAGAGTAACTCATGAGGAAGGTTTTTATGTATAATATCATCCATTAAACCCGTGCGAAGCCGGGGCGGGTCGCTAGTTTACTAATATATTAAAATCGCTGCTACAGTAAAGGGGGCTTTAATGTGAATAAATCGACTCTCTACCTCATAAGGGACATTCAACAATAATTATACATTCCACCGCGTGGGAGTGCTGGTCTCATAAAAAACGCACCTTCAACGCAATGCCTTATGGATTATTAACGCATAAAACTGTCCGAAAAGTAAGGCACTGAAGGAAAATTATCTTTCGCATTTTGCATGAATGAATGCGATACTTTATTGGGTTTTTAACAAAGCCAAGAAATTAATAAAACCGTCCGGGCACGGTCCGATATTTTTCACCGGCATAAAGCGTGTCATAATAATTAACAATTTTATACTTTGTCATGGGAAGAGGCAGAAATAATTGTCCAACAAAGGAGTGCATCTCAAAAATATAAAATATTTCAACGATATTTTATATTTCATCGCTCAATGGCCTTGTCCTTTTGGAGAGATATAATAAAACCGCACTTAATACGGCTTACATTGTTCGAGGATATAATTTTATAACATTCCGGGTCGACGGACGGCGATTAAGTCAACGTGTCTTTGTTAAGTGGAAGCTAAGTTGAGACCTATGTAAGTGGGCGAAATGCTTAACACAAAGGCGACGTAGTGATACTTGAAAACTTGACGTTTAAAACAATATTTTGAAATATCTTGATTATTATTTCGATTAATTTTCAAGCCTTTTATGTTGTGTCGTTGTGCAACGTCGCTAAAAATATCAGCGTAAAAGTATGTTGTATTTATAAAACAACACTTTTAAGTGTAAATGTACACGAAATTAAATTAAAGGGCAACTCTCTGTGGTTCCTACTTATTGTGCTAAATGGTTTTATTTTTATGCTAGACCACTTGAAATATCTTCACCATACATACAATTTCACAGTTTCCGCATAGAAAATGAACGTTTGTCAAAACTTACATAAGTAACTGGTATTTAATGGTTAGCATTATGTCGTTTATCTCGCGTTTTGTGAACAAAAACGGACGCGCACATTTACGTAAGAGTATTGTCTCGAGTTCGTCTAGGACACGTCGCACACAAATTGCTGCTCTAATTCTGCTCTTTCGTAAACTAATGAAATAATAGTTCAAGAGCAAACCTGATTTCAATTTAACAGAGAAGAATCAAATTTATTTGGTACTGATATCACGTCACCAGCGAACCCAAAAATGCAACTCAACTTCCAAAATGTAGCATATGTGTATTGAAAAATATTGTTCCAATGAATTACGGTTGTCAATCTAAAAACTCCTCTTAAAAAGTCGGGTCTTAAAAGCCGAGATAGACGATAAAAGACCCCACATAATAGAAGATCCTATTACTTACCCTTATATTAAATTTTAAAAAGTATTACTAAAGTTATTTACATTAGTATCAAGATACTATGTGATTTAATTTCAAATTTTAACTTATTATAGACTGACGCCATTACTATACGATAATGATAATCGAACATCAAAATAATAACCTGACTATTTTTATTTTTTGTACTATAGGCTTTATATCATATCTTCGACTACAACGACCGTGGTGCGCCTGCGTCGGCGTCAATCCACGCGCGTTGGGTCGACAGGTCATCAATTTAATTATTCAAAACTATATCATGCAGCATTAGAACTCATATTAAACCCACACATCGCCTTTTTAATTCAATTTTATTGCTGTAAAACAAAGGTGACCCGCCTGCCCTTTTGTTCTATCATATTAAACGATCATAGCACGATTGGAACATTCTAGACCAGTAGCTGTGCACTGTAATTGCTCATGAGCACTATATGTAAAGTCTAGAGCCATATTAAATTGCAGACATACCAATTATTAATATCTTCAATAATTCTTTTGATAGCAACACAGTGCAATTTCATCAATAACCCCGAACTGCAATCGGCAATCGTACTAATTGTATGAATCAAATTTTTTGTGTAATTATTGCTCAATGAAAAAATTTAGTTACGAATTATTCTAATAACAAAAAAGTATGTAGTTGATTAAACATACGACACATGTCAGATTTTTATAACAAAAAATGATCACGGATCAAGTCAATAAGCTAGCCATGAATATTTTCTACGCTCGAATAAAATATAATTTCTTGTTCAGTTTAAAAATAGAATTCATACTCATACACGGAAACTACACAGCTTAGAATTATAAATCCGCTTATGACCTTATATCAAGTCATGATGTATGATTAGTGGCAAAAATTGGAACGCCGCGTGCGCATGGTACAAACTACAAAGACAACCCTGACGCGCCCAGCGTGTCGCAAGCCATTCCGATACAGTTTCATAGAGCGGTTTCTTATGCCTAATGGGGCTAGATTGTTGTGTGATTTATTTGCCGAATTATTCAAGCTATTTATCCATAGTTTGCAGAAAATTATCTGTATTGTAAGCTCCCTTTACGCAAGTGTGATCGAATATTCGAATTATCCATTCAAAGTTTAAAAATTAGGAACTGAACGGAAAAAATGTTATATTAAAAGTATAAATAATGATATTAAGGTATGGGCTTAAAAAGGTTTTACATTTTCACGCAAAAGCCTGATATTAGATTGGTGGATTTGGATTCCATAAATATAATTTAACAAATATCTTTTATTATTGAATAAAATGGTTCTTTGTCCTCACTTTAACAAATCTGAGAAATTTGTTATAAGCTTTTATTAACAAAAGTAATCTTAATTGAGTTCGAGCTTTTTGCGTGGGAGTTTAAATCAATTTGATATTCACCTTTGTGAATGTAACTAAATAACGTATTCATTGCACAGTTCAACGTTTCAAAGCGTATAATGCCATTTGGGTAGTATTTTGGACAAATTAAAAACTTGTCTCATACCTTTTCTATTACACCCCGACATGGAACTATAGACTTGGTTAGTAACTGGGTAAAATATTTTGTATACACAAGTAATACGCCAACACATACAATTTAAAAAAATCGTTTTAAAAAAAGCGTGTTTAACAGAGTTTACATCCGCCTATATTTAACAAATTTATCGCAAATCTAAACAACGCAATGTATAATAATGGGACGTTATTAAACTATATGATGGAACATGCTCAAGACCTAATTAGTGTAGCTTGTTAGAGATCACGTAGGGTACAATTGCTCGTCTACAGATCAAATCTTAAATAAATTACTCGTTTACTATTATCAGAGTTTTTATACAATTATATAATCCTAGAACGTACGTTTTGGCAAACGTCAAGTTATTGCGAAATAATTTCATTGTTTATTTTTATCATACTTACTGAATTATTAAAATGAAGTTATAATAAGTATTACATAAAATAATTTTAAATGATTTTATATGCGGTTTATGTACTTGCATTAAAATAAACACAAGACTACTATATTAAGTATTAATTATTTTTATTGAATTAAACCTCAAAATTTCTTAATAATATGATTTAGTATTTGCATAAGTTTTTTTTTTACTTAACAACCTTTTTATTTTCTATTTCATGTCACGCCACCGTAATCAATTTCTCTCAACATTAGCCACTGCTACAACATTCAAATCAATTATTTTCATATTATTGTTATTGATTGTTACGCTTTGTAATTTGTATATTTGGCCTTGTCCAATTTGACAAGTACTACTTTACCGTGCATTATGGTACCGACAAGACAATGCTATGATATTGAACTTTGTGCGGAACAAAGGTAGTCTGGTAGTAAATGACTTTCTATTCATACATTTTTAAATTGAATGAGTAGGCGTCGCTGTTTGTAGTCGAGCTTCTGCATTATGTATCGCAGCGATCATTCATAATAAGTTGTTATAATATTTTTGTGACGATTCACGCCAACAAACATGTAACGGGGAATTTGGTAATCAATAAAGTCTGACTTGTGTTACTTTATTACACCAAAGTTTCACCTATATGCAAATGTCATTTGTTAGTTGTTAGCTGTCATCAAAGTCCTATAAAAGAGAAGCCGCGTTCAGTATCTGGTACCGATTATGACGCCTGGTGCTCGAACGTCTCAATGACGTCACGACCCATCTACCCTCACTTTGCTAATAGTCGTTATGACTAGCTGTGATTTATTGTTAACTGACTAGGTCTATAATTGGCCAGTTGTGTAGAATCACAGTACATTTCTATTACATTCGACATCATTTTATATAGCTCTTCTATTAGTTTATAACAGTATTTCATTAAAACCTGTATATTGTATATCTTTATGGTTTGTAGTATATCAAACAAGCGTGTCGGTTGACATTGACACGAGTCGTGACCGATCCGCGCTCCGCACTCTTTATACAGCGCGGTGAGCACACTTCCGCTGCGCAGGCGCAGGCCACGACTTGCGACAGTTATGCCGTGGTATTTATGTTACGGCCACTATTTATAACTTAATCGTGAGATATTACAATTAAACAGTGAAGTCCCGTGTCCAGTATTGAACCATGAGGTGTATGTTTAATACGTTTCACTGATTTTTTAAATTTAGAAGCAAGTAGGTGATCAGCCTTCTATTCCCAGCCAGATCGAGACATTTTTTACGTCTCCATAAAAAAAAATCACAACGTTGCTACAGTAGTACCCTCTTACGACAACAATGTAAATTACTTCAAATATATACAATTATTTTGTTTCATCACCTTAAAAAAAAATTATTTACTAAATATCATCATTAAGCATAATAAAAACATTAGTCAATCACATGCATCCACTCCGCGTGCTATCATACCCGACCATCTCAATAAACAACATAATAGGATTCACCGGTTAAATGTCAATTATAGCTGTATCCGGAACAATGTAGTACGTGCTCACAAATACCACGCAGAGGTCAATATGTCAGTGTTTAATTCCGATATACCGGATATCTGTTTATTAATAATAGTGTTTAGAGGAACAATATTATTTTTGTAACAATTTATGCAATGTATTTTTTTAATGTAACAGCGGGCAAGCGGAGCATGCGGTTCACTTGATGTTAAGTGATTAACCGTAGCCCATGAACATCTACAACAAAAAGCGTCGCAGATGCCTTGCCGGCTTGAAGGAAGGGGAATTGACAGTGAGAGGATCAATGATTAGAAATTGGGAGAGAAGTAGAACAGGATGGGAGAGGAATGGGATGGGAATAAAGGCCTCCGAGCAGCCGCTCACCGTACGAAACACAGTACAATATTGTATACGAAGATATTTTCTTACACAAGTATGTGATACTTAAAAGGATTTCTCAAAGAACTTAGGAAACTGTAGCTACAGATGAACTAGTTCTAGATGTATAGTAGAAGGAAGGATATATGAATACTAGTGTATTACCTAATACATATAACGAAATTAGCAACAACACGGAGTACGTGCTACAACAAATACCACACAGAGGTCAATATGTCAATGTTTAATTCCGATATACCGGATATCTGTTTATTAATAACGTAACTAGTTATATTGGTATTATAAAAGGAAAGATAAATCTAGAAATACTATGTTATTTATAGATAGGACTAAATTAGCACAGGGACATTAAAAGCGGTCTGTCGGAAGCTCTTGACTCTACATATATGATGTTTGACTATTTTCTCTTTACTTGGATCATGGAATCATATTGCATACAATTCGATTAGAAGAAAATGAGCTAAAATTGAGTAGTGAAATACAGTTCAGTAGTTTATCAAGAAATTTTATGAATCTGCAAACCATTTTATGCCTTTACTTTTCCATTTTATGCTTCTTAATAAAACTTTGAAACCAAATAAAAAAGTAGGTTATCTAAAGTACTCTTTATATATTCTTTTATCAAAAAAAAAGTAATTTCCTCCTTCATTGAGAGTCGTCAACGCAAATCGTATCCATTATTTTTAACACTTACAATTTTAGTGCAGAAAATCGACTTTTCTACCATATCATTTTTTAAATCGCAATTCAATGTACGAAATTAGACAATTTGTCCACAGCCTATATACTCTGAAGAATACATAGTGTTGTTTAGTATAATCTTGTTTTTGTTTTAACGCGAGTACTTTCCATTTTAAATAAAATACTTTTTAAAGGATTTTAAACGCGGTTTATTATACATTATTTTACATTATTATTTAACCCGACGTTTCGAGCACTTTACAGCGAGCGTGGTCACGGGAGACTGAGATGGCAGTTGTCTTCATGAATGTTTCAAAAATTGTGTGTCTACCTCCATTTATTTCTCCGAAGATGGTATTTGGAAAATTGGTTCGGATTCTTGCAAAATTGACTTACAGTGTCCTCTTGTCTTTTGGTATGCTTGACATGAGGTTTTAAATTTTTTATTAGTGGGTCCCAGGTGTTAGAAAGTCTCAAACAATCTTCTCTATTGAATGTTTGATGTTTTTTAATTTCAATAGCCTCGCGTACCAGTCGTGGAAAAAATCTATTTTCACGAGCGAGGATTTGTGGTTGGTCAAAGCGAATGTACTGGTTTGTTTTGTCAAGAGTGTGTTCGCATTCAGCTGACTTTGAGTGACGCCTGTGCTTAATATCAGCAATATGTTCTTTTAGTCGACTTCCAATGCTTCTCTTTGTTTGACCTATGTATGAGAGGCCACAGTCCAATTTGTATACCCCGGCGTCTTGTAAAGGAATATTACTCTTTACTGGTCTCAAGAATTGTTGAATCTTCTTGTGCGGCTTGTAAATAGTATTAATTGAAGCTCGTTTTAAGATCCTTCCAATCCTGTCAGTAACCCCCTTCACATATGGTAAGTAGGCTGGTAATCTTGGAACTGTAGGTGGCTTCATGCGGTTCCTCGGATGCTGTTGAGGTACTGGCAACTTGTTGCTGCGAAGGACTCGCTTCACATGCTGCAGTTCCCCGCTTAGATGGTCAGCATCACAGAGGTGGTTGGCTCATCTTATTAAAGCGGTTGGTACTCATTGTAACCATTTAAATACCAGTCGGGTTTTGTTTCTTTCGAATATCATCAGATTTACATGAAGTATATCAAATATTACACATTTATAAAACATTCTCAGTCTATTTACGCAGCAAACAACGCGTGTCTCCGCGGGCCACAACGGCGGACTGTTTCAATTTCATTAATAGCTAAGGCCAGGTGGATATTAGCAATTCTATATCCTGCAATCGGCGCACTTTCTAAGCGGCGGCTAAATAACCCAGATCTATTTCTCAGACCCGCAATCGCGTTTATAAATATAAACATTTGTGATTTGCTGAGAGCTTGTTATTTTCACTTTTCCACTTGATTTACGATCGATGTTTGATTTAAAACAACTCAACTCGGTTGTTAATAAATCTGTAAAACAGTGACTGAGAATGTCAGACGATGAACTAAATTATCAAACTGTTCTATAAGTAATTAAGTAAAAGACAACATTGCTCAACGTTCTAAAATTAGATAGAAATACATTTTTGTACTTGTAGGTATTAATTACTTAAGATATTTTTATATTTATTTATAGAATACGTCCAGTTCACACTGCATACCTGACAGGATCGTGATTAAACAATTAATATGTAAATATTTTCGTTTCCTTTACGAATAGCTTCATAATACGTAAACGTCCGAGAGCTAGGACCATTTTATGGGACGGTGTTTGGGGCAAGCTGAAAATTTGTATGTTGCCTCTCCTGTTATATATTTCCCGAAATGGAACTGCCGATCTGGCTGGTGAAACATAAGTAAGTATATAAAAATGTATTCGAGGCTATATGTATATCTAAATTGATTCGTGCAGAAGAAACAGACAGATAGAGTTAATGTCTCAACTAAGGTATGTTATAAATGTTAGATTTAATATACACTAAATACTGCGACGTTTATTGAAATGTACAGTGATTTATACTAATATTAGAAATCAAAAGTTTGTTTTTAAAAGCGCTAATCTTCGCAACCAACTGATGGATTTCAATAATTCTTTTCGACTATGATAGGCACACAACGCACATTACATTACTACGTGGGATAAACCGCGAGGCACAGCTATTTATCAAATAATTGTAATACATAATAGCATCGTTACTTCTCATCGTATCAACCACAAAAACGATGTTGACATTATTCTCCCGCTACTTTCACTCTCATGTTACTTAATACCGGCCAGTATTTTCAATATACCCGCCATTAATATTCAATTACAAATATTATATGTTTGAGTTGATGATCCAACGTAATTGCACAGTGGCGGTTCATAAATATCTCTTGTCAATAATAGTGATATCATACTAAATGTCCTCTAGTAAGCTGTCGAGATAAATTAATTTTAAATTATTGCTTTTAAAACTACCTTAAATATGGCTTTACGTTAAATTATATAGATCGTTTAATTGGGAATTTTAACTGGCGACATAAAGAACATTGAGGAAATTAAATAAATTCAAAAAAAAATATTTATTTCAATAAACTATAATTTATTCATAATCTATTTCAGAAAACTATTTGCTTACCAATTTACTTTAATTTGTTGCTATCAATTAAACAAGTTTTGCAGAAAACGCCTTGTGGTATTTCAAATAATTCTACATTTGGCCTGCACCTGAATATTAATAGTTTTTATGCAATAAAATGTAAAATTCCAATTAAAATATTTCTCATACTTAAGTGTACCAATCATAATATTTTAAGTAAGCTTGTCTATGAAAATTCTTACCAAGCCTTACATGTATGGGAAATTCGCGTAACGACGTGGATTTTTCCTGTCGACCTTGCTTAACAATATAATGCACCAAGTAAATCTATAATACGAAATCTAAAGTAAATGTATTACAAAATACTAGGCGCGCCCCGTGGTTTCACCCGCGTAACTTCTGATCCCGTGGCGACTCCCGTTAAAAGTAGTCTATATGTGATTCTGAATCCTTACCTATTTGTATACCATGTTTTATCAAAATCCATTTAGTAGTTTTCTGCGTGAGAAAGAAACAAATACATCCTCACAAACTTTTGCATTTTTTAATATTAGTAGGATTATATTACTTGACATATTTTTTTAAATATAAGTCCGAATAATAAAAACTTCACATACATTTTAATGCTTAACCCTAAATTAGACCTCCGTCGACTCCAAATTCATAGATTTACGATGTTGTATTTTTAATGTGAAAAATTATTCTACTTTTAATATGCGTAACTCTCAATAGATAAACATGACTCACATATTCAAGCATTTTTTTTTCAACTATTTATATTTTATTGTTACTTTAAAGAACTATGGTACTTGGCAAGTATACCAATGTATTCTACGCACACAGTTATTATTATTAATACAGTCCAGGTAATCCCAATCCCCTTGAAAACTTCACGGAAGATATAAACGCGGAATGTGAAAAAGCTCATTACAATATTATTTGCACTTTATCATTATTTTTTATATTTATCTCGACACAAATCTTCCGAGTCAACGTGGCCGCTTGATGTTATAAATTAGTTTCTGTAAACGATAAAAATAAACATTAAAGAGATAATAATGTATGGATGGAATCTGCAGTGGAATGCATAATGAGAAATATACAAAATCGGGAACAAAGATCTCATTTGATATTGTTAGATGTTTAAATAAAGTCGTTATTGATAATGAATTCAACATTATAGTATACTTAAGCAACTTTACTTCATACCTACTATTATGTAAAATTCTTGATCTCTATCATTAAAGAAACGAAAATTAAAAAATCCGAGTCCTATCATTAATCCAAAGCATGGCATCTGCCACACTTTGATGTTGTAGATGTTCATGGGCTGTGGTCAGTCACTTAACATCAGGTGAACTGCATGCTCCTCTTGATTGCTGTACAATAAAAAAATGCATACATATGAAAAACGTTTAATTTTCTGGAGTCATCACTCCGCCCAAATCCCGATGTGTCTAGTTCATATAATAAATATGTTCTACAAGCATGAACAAATAAGATTAATACATTTATGAATCGATATAATTATTATATTCTAGTTAAGTTTATTGAATAACGTTCAATTACGTTCTAAGCTACTAAAATAGCAAACAAACCTTACTAATGATAATAAAATGCCGGCCAAAATAACGTTTGGTTCACGTAATTCGTCCAGCGGCCCAATTCCCACAGTTTTACACACTGCCTGTTTACAAACATGCATTACGCCTTGCTTCGTACGTGCTAAGTATGCCGCTAAAGCTGCGCTCGATCTAAGTTTGCCACCCGTACTCAAATTTAATGCTAGAAAAATCTGTTATAGGTTACGGTATTGTACATCGCACTGAAATTAAAACCCTTTTCCAAAATATCGACGTTATATATAAGAATTGTGAATGGCACTGTTCTGTAGAATTATTTAATTTATGGCTCAATATCATACCCCTAAGCTAATGCAACATGAAGTACGTAGCAACGTTAATAGTAAATGCTATTACACTGTCGTATTTAACCCAGAGAATAATAATTCTAAATGGTAAAAAAATGATGAATTGAATTTTAATTTCTACTCCTTAAAAGAGAGTTCTTTCCTCAATCAACCTGTTTAAATTTCTTTCCTAAAATTCCAAAAGGTGATATTGTGTTATAGTTTATAGTCGTATTTAATTTTCAAAATGGTGGCAGCCCTACACTCGATTCGTTAGCAGAAATAAAATTCCTACTTGGCAACCTTGAGTTTTTGAAAGGAACGCATGCTATGTGACAAATGCAATAAGAATTCTTATATTAAGTTTTCTTAAGATTTAATACACAATGGAAATGCCGACTAATGTTACAACTTTAATGTTATTTTGCACCAAGGCCGCGACAAATTATTCAAAAACTGGTTTATTTAACTGTGTCAAATATACGTTTTCACTGAACTGGTATTATTATCACAAAGTGCAATATTATTATAGCTGCAACAAGTTGCGTTGAAAAATACGGTTTTGCACTCTACTAAGAAACGAGGCAATTTCTGACCTTGAGAGTAAAAATTATTAAAATGTATTTAATTTATGTGCATATTTTAACCTCACCAATTAAATATAAACTTTTCGTAGAATGTATAATGACACAACTAGCTGCTGCCCGCGACTTACGAACTGCCACATTAGGTGCAAATAAAAAGTATTATATCACCAAATCCAACTAATGTATGTATTGAAGAGTTCAAACACCCAAACATTCTCGTTTATAATTTCAGGAGAATTTATTTAAAAGAACATGAAAGTATCTAAGATGGATTTTTCACGTACTTATCGCCATTTTTAAATACTCTATTTTTTACCTATTGAATTATATAATAATGTAAAAATTCTTTAATTCAATACTTAAAATGCATTTCCATCAAGTACAACACAATCTATCAAGTACTATTTTTTACCCTTTACCTTCATGCATTTCTCATTCCCATTTCCTCCTGGTTTACCGAACGTTTTTAGGCGTCAATGACTTACATCACATAACATCAAAATATCGAGCATACTCCATTCCTTGTTCTGCCTTAAGAAAGCTCAAACACGAAACATTACCGTGTATGGAGCCGGTCGTGAACTCACGCAAAACAACACTATTAGCACCCGATTAGGTTGCACGATCTCGATGTCAATGTCGCAGAACACGCTCGCAAAACTACCACCGTCACGATTGTATGGAATTTTTAATTTGCTTTAAAAACGCGCTTTTAGTTTTCATATTATAAAGAGGAAAACTTTATTTGTTTGTTTGGTTGTAATGAAGAGGCTCAAAAACTCCTGGACCGACTATAAAAATTCTTACACATTCGAAAGTTACATTATCCACAAGTAGCATAAGCTATAATATAACTTTATGCTACGAGCCCCATTCCCTGCTTGCACTACACACCGAACTGTTATTATTTTTTTTATTATTTGTTATTCGAATTAATGAGGTGTGTTATGTGAGTATGAAATAAACTTTCTTTCTTTCTTTTCTTTCTACGGGAGCGAAGCCGCGCGGATCAGCTAGTTAGGGATATAACTCCTAGATATTTATTATTTATTTAGCGTAATCATAAATATGGTGATTTATATTCGTTCGCATATCACTTTATTAACTGACCTGAAATTAATATACTTATTTGTACCATTAACTTTGAAAAGGGTTAATTGTATCGTCAAAAATACGAGACACATCATAATTCATAACTTGATGAACAAATCCCCTGTGGTGTCGGAGTGCCGTTCGTATCAAATAAATATCATGAGGTAATTTATTTTTCATTGCATATTAAATTCAAGGTTCCATTGAAAAATGACAATAATCGGCTTCGGTAGTTGAAGCACAATTGCTTCCTGCGGAACTTTTTTCCATTATCATTTATATCATCAAATAATCCGTAAATAGCAAATTGAATTTTCTCCTTTTTCTGCCTAGCAGGACAACGTCGCGGTCAACAACTTCTAATCCATTAAAGGACACTCGTTAAACAAATAGTAATACACGTTTACTCACGCGTATATATAAACATTGACTCATCGAATCATAGCGCAACTATACCCAATATTCCAAACATGTACCTACATTTGACTGGTGTCATTACCATCCCATCCGTCATCAGCTATTTTACTACCATTCCACGTTCCACCATGACCACCGGCGTGTAAACAATAACGAGAAAAACCCACACAAATCCTTCGTGACGAATAGTACAAAAATGAGCGAAATGACGTCGATGCGCGGGCGCAGCGCGTGGCGTGCATCTGTACGGCCTCATCGGGAATAATTGAAGACCACGAAACGTAGCCGTGACGTAGGCAATGCGAACCGTTGACCTTTGCGTGAACACGGAATCTACAATGGTATCGAAAGCCTATTCAAATGGGAGTTTCAATAAACAAAAGAAGCTTTAGCATCGAATGAGAATGGTTTCGGTATCGATTGTAAAGATAGTGCATAATATTCCTAAAAAATTTTGCCTTCTTCCCACAGTGTCTTTTGTATACCCTACTTGGGATAGACATTAATGAAATTTAAAAATACCGTAGCATAGAGAATTGTGTAGGTACATCTAATTCTTCTGTACGAGATGCAAGGCTATCCACGTTAAATAATAAAAACATGTATTTTACTGCAATGAACTTTCTTATTTCAAGCTCTTCCAACAATCAACTTTCTACTCATCACCCTGCTTAAGAATTTAACCTAAAAGTATTTTTAATAGAACTAACTTACATTTCATTAAGATTCAAATTTTTCCATTTAATAAGTAGCTCGTGAGTTGAAACAGTTTAAAGCAAAACGAAGGCCTTACGCATTAACCACAACGCATTCTTAAGAAATGTAAACCTTTCCAATGTCAAAAAGTTACACATATAAGCACACGTTCAGCTGATCACTGGCGCAACCTGCGGTTAGCGGATCGCTCCAGCAGATGCCTAATTCGACACGCACACCCAACACGTAACAGGCTCTGACGCCGAAACATTAGATGACTGTTTCCACACCAAATATTTGATCCGACGGCCGAGACCACAATGATGTCACCCAAGCACAAGAGGTTCTCAACGTCACTCGTGTCTAAACGATGACAAACATAATCTAGGCGTCACAGTGTGTGATTCATTGCGAATAACTTTGGTTAAATTTGTGAAAGAATGTCACCGATGACCGGCGCTGAGTAATCTATGATTTGATCTCAGGTGATAAATGATTCCGCAATTATTGAATGTGATGGAATAAATAGAATCCGGACGTATCGAGGCTTTACCGAGAAAACATCGTTAGCGTAATGAAATAAGATTATGTGGAATCTTGTCAAGTAATTTTAACTGACGACTTAGTGGAATGTTATAATGTTTTCCAAGATTTTATTTAAGAGTTATTTCTGTAAAGTGATCTTGAAACATGAAGAAAAACCACATGTTTGGATCAACCACTGCATGTAGCTCGTGTGTGCCCACTGCACAATTTTATTAATGACTCGTAAAACTAATAAACTCACAACAATTTAAAAAAAAAGTTCTGCTTAAGTTACTTAACTTTAATCATCATCAATTTAATGTGTACTTCAGTCGTTTGCTATTAGTTAAATTAAATCTATAAGTACCTGTTATATGGAATAAAGAATTAAATAAAATTTACCCACCATTAAAGACAATTTTAGATATAAATCATAAAACATTTCGATAAGCACAATTCGTTTCAGACTGTCTGGCTAATTATAATACAAATGAACGTTACATGAATATTAAAAGATTTTAAAGGGTAATTAAAAGTATCGGATTGCATAATAATGTGATAATACGAGCTTCTAGAAGTTGATGATCTAAGCGATGACCGTGACAGCGACGGCTCCATTAAAGGCTGTCCACGTGGTCGCCATAATTACTATTTAACACGCGTATCGGGTTACACGCTAATTGTCTGTACTTTCCTTTTATGCTAGTTATATATTCATAATACGACTCATTTAAATGTTGTTGAAGTCAGTGGTTTTTAACGTGTTTATTGAGCTTTGTTCTCTTTAGAGGTTCCTTGTAATTACGCCTGACTTTTTGCTTCGCGCGCTAAAAAGCTAAGAAAACGCTGGTTGCAGTAAGTTGCAACACCGATATTAAGGAATGTTTGCTATATAAGATACTTTTAACAAGATAGACATTGTGATACACAATTGAGAGCAGTAGATAAAGCGGGTTTATGAGGCATCAAGCATTAAAACGTTTTACTTACACTTAAAAACTATTTATTTTGTAATGCAGTATCACATTTAGTGCGTCATAAGTTAAATGGCTTACTTATGTACTAGTGAATCAACTAAAGACAAATAAACCTTTATTTATATTAAAATTGTTGTAATCATATCATGCCTAAAAATATTTAACGCAGAATCTCATTCAGGGACGGCTACAAATACTTAAAGCGAAACTATGCTTCGAAATTCCTAAAGAAATATTTTTTCCAACTAAACGCCATTGGTTTTCAAGAAATTAATAATATTCAGTTGATATTTAATAAAAATAAATATAAATAAGAAAAAATATGCAATTATGTCTGAATTATTTTAGTACGAATTATTTATACTTTGTTGTGTTTAAAAGTTTATCATCGCATTTGATAGCCTAGTCTAGCCTTTACTTTTACGTTCTGTTATAAAAAGCTTAGGATAGATTACACCGGTATACGATGGATACAGTTAAAATAGTTCTCGTTATCGTTGCTTACCTGTTCTCCAATTAGTAACTAATTAATAGGACCTAGAAGTTTCTAGATACTTACGAACTGTCCACTAATAAATACTCTTCTAATGAATCGTTATTATATGAAACTCGATTCCTCGGAAGCACTAAACGCTCGAAGAATAGGATATTAGACATGCTCAGTCGCATCCAACCATTTATGGCATGTGTGGGAAATAATGAATCTCGCATTGACAAGGGCGAAGGTCTGTTATTGTTTGAAACATTCGATATAAAATGGTTTTTCCAAACGATTTACATAATGTATCGATTATTATCCGCGAACGGCGCATTGTCTGAGACAATGTACGTCTGAAACGGGTGATTCAGTTGAGGCCTATTTTATAATTGTGCGGAATAATTTTACATTTTTAATGACACTTGTGACTCATTTGAAATTCCATTCATACTGAAAAGACAAAGGGTCACGTAATGCCACTAGTAGGGTTTAAGCGTAACAAATTTTAGACCGCAACTTTTCTGAGGAAAATTTTAACAATCACGTTACGCTGGGTATAGTTTATTGAGCCTGTATCCACGCATGAATCTAAAATTAGCTTAATATTATTATGCATAATCGGCTATTGGATTAAGCTAGATCTCTCTTCTGTTAATCCTACATCTATAAAATTTAATTAAGCTAACAATTTTAATGCCATACTCAACCAAAGATTTATAGATATGGCATCTATTTCTATCATACTCAATAACAATTATGTCGGAATAGAAATCACAAAGTATATTTGAATATCTTTTTTACGACCACTCAGGCGAGCTCGTGACTTCCTTCGCCAAAGCAAAAAACTTGTTAGACGTTGAGTTGCACTTAAACTCGCATTAATGTTTATGTATCATTAAATAACGAACATAAAATGTTTATGTGTCGTTTATAATTAAACTGTCTTGTTGTTTTAT